>JBBPBX010006144.1:35221-51873 GCA_038048925.1 Garcialebias charrua
CACACACACACACACACACACACACACACATATTACAGATGCTTCTGATGCCAATGGATACAGGCTAACACACATTATAGAGTTAACTAACAGTACAGCATTTGTAGGGAATACCAGAATATCAACTCATACTGTAACCACTCAGTTTCATTAATACAATATTCATATATCCAGATACATTTAAAGCTCTGCCACAGCAGCTAACAGCCACGTGTGCTAAAATGTGTGAGGCGTAGTTACAGATATTATCAGCTTTCATCACTCCAGGTTTATTGGGAATACATTTGGAGATACTGAATGGTCCTTGTGGTCTGAGCTGGGTCCTGGCAGCGTGCCCTGCACGAGGCAGCATGCAGACAACTGACTGTATACTATTTCTGTTTAGCTCTGATCTTCTCTTACCAAAGACCACAGGCCAGTCGGATCTCTGTTTTAATCTAATTTTAGTTGTTGTGGAGACACTCAGATGTCTATAAGTTAAAAATGTGATAAAACTTATATAATAAAACACAAATAGCATGGTCCGTTTGTTGATTTTATTACGATTTTAGGATAAATGATAGACTCACAATCAAAAACACTTTAAATGAGCTAGTTAGTCATTAAAACTGAATGAGTAATTTTTTTTAAAGAACATTTAACAGCACTTGGGCTGATTATACATATATTATTATTATTATTATATATTATTGTACCTGTTCATACATCACCAAGTGCATTGATGATGTAACCAACCTGAAAACCATCACTGTTCGGGCTAATCAGAAGCCATGGCTGACATCTGAGGTTTACAGACTCCTGAGAGCCAGGAATGCTGCCTTCAAAGCGAGAGATCAGGTGGGCCTGAGGGCAGCCAGAAAGAACCTGGATCTGGGCATCAAAAAGGCCAAGGAGCAGTATTCCAGGAAAATAGCTCACCGTTTCAAGGACAGCAAGGATACACGCAGTCTGTGGCAGGGAATACAGACCATCACAAACTACAAACCACCCCCCCAGACCTGTGACAGCTCAACCTCTACGCTGAATGAACTGAATGAGTTCTTTGCTCGGTTTGAGGCAAGTAACAGCACACCTGCACATAAACTCCCCCCCTCTCCTGATGGCCAGGTGCTGGCGCTGTCCTCAGACAGCGTAAGGCGATCATTTATCAAGATTAACGCCCGGAAGGCCTCTGGTCCTGACAACATACCTGGTCGTGTGCTGAAGGACTGTGCAGGGGAACTCGCAGCGGTCTTCACGGACATCTTTAACATCTCACTAAGCCAGGCCATCGTCCCCACCTGTTTCAAAGCCACCACCATCATCCCTGTCCCAAAGAAGGCAACGCCCGCATGCCTCAATGACTATCGCCCAGTAGCACTCACCCCCATCCTGATGAAGTGCTTTGAACGGCTAGTCATGAAAAGCATCACATCTGTCCTCCCTGCCTCCCTGGATCCCTTCCAATTTGCATACCGACCTAATCGCTCAACCGACGATGCCATCTCCTCTGCCCTCCACACAGCTCTCACACATCTGGACACGAAGGACTCCTATGTTAGAATGCTGTTCATCGACTTCAGCTCGGCATTCAACACCATCATCCCCCAACAGCTCATCCATAAACTGGACAGTCTGGGGCTGAACACCTCAATGTGTAACTGGCTGCTAGACTTCCTGACCGGGAGACCACAGACAGTACGGATCGGGAGTAACACATCTAGCACCATCACATTGAACACAGGGGCCCCACAAGGATGTGTGCTGAGCCCCCTTCTATTCACCCTGCTAACACACGACTGCACACCATCGTACAGCTCCAACCACTTCATCAAGTTTGCGGACGACACAACAGTGGTAGGTCTCATCAGCAACAACGATGAGACGGACTACAGGAACGAGGTGAGCCGCTTGGCCTTGTGGTGCGGACACAACAATCTCACTCTCAACGTGGAGAAGACAAAGGAGATTGTCGTGGACTTCAGGAAGAGGGATGCACAACATGCCCCTCTGACCATCAACAGCACCGCAGTGGAGAGAGTGGACAGCACCAAGTTCCTGGGAGTGCACGTCTCGAAGGACCTGTCCTGGAGCAGGAACACTGCAGCACTGGCCAAGAAGGCTCACCAGCGCCTCTACTTTCTCCGCAAGCTGAAAAGGGCTGGAGCTTCAACCCCCATCATGTGCACCTTCTACAGAGGTGCCATAGAAAGTGTCCTGACCAGCTGCATCACGGTGTGGTTTGGTGCATGTACTGCATCATGCCGCAAGAGCCTCCAGCGCATCGTGAGAGCAGCTGAGAAGATCGTTGGCACCTCCTTGCCCTCACTGCAGGACTTACACAGCAACCGCCTCACTTGGAAAGCCCACTGCATGGCAGGTGATCCCACACACCCACTACACAGCCGCTTTAGACTGCTGCCATCAGGGAGGAGACTGAGGAGTCTCTAGGCTCGTACCAGCAGACTGATGCTACTTCCCCACCGCACGCATCTCGCGCAGCCGAAACAGCCATTTTACATTGAAGTCTATGGGGACGCGAATCTTGGAGCAGCGGGTCGTGTCGCGGCGCATCCACAGCATGCAAGCAGCGCGAAAGTGAGCAGCAGCTGTTTTCTACTCCAGCATCGCATCCGAGCAGCGACTGTGCTGCTCGGATGCCTTGCTGTGGAAGCACGCCATTCCGTGCTTCCACAGCTAGATTCAGCTCGCTGCTCAGCAGCAAACAATCAGGACCAATCAGGAGAGACTCTGCCATGTGATCACGCCACGACGACGGGACGGAATTAGGTGGGCACCGTGCGAAACGTTTAACAGATGAAAAAAATCCCGCGGTAAACATGAAGGAGAAACTTACAGCAGGTCGTCAAACTGGGCGCGGGTGACACGGAAGTACCACTGAAAGCGCTCCTCGTCTGCGCGCAGCTCTTGGATCATCAGATGGTGAAATTCACTGAATTCATGACGCCTCTCATGTGGGGTGAATCCAGAATCGTCGTTGTGCACGGCGTCTGCGTGTTGCTGCTTTGTAGATTAAGTACAACAAGGCAATTCTTCGTATTGCGTCTGCCATTTTTCTGAGACCGGAAATAAACAAACACCGGAGCGGAAGAGGACCAACACGCTCCTCCTCCCACTGCAGACGCGTTAGATGAGGACAGTCATCTGTTGACAAGCAGCCAGTACAGTGCATTTGGAGATTTTTGGAAGCGCAATATGCTTTAGGTGAGGATGAGGCATGAGAGACAGCTCTGTTCATCAGGCAGTCAGGATGCTAAACACTCTGCCTGCTCTGCCTCCCCTCTCATTTGAACTGCCTTAACACAAAAAACTTTCTCACACATTACCACTCAACACAAAGTTTTTAAAGGTATTGTGACATGATTTTGTAAATTTGAATATTTGTCAGAACATATATCTTATATCATTAAGCTCTGGTCGTTTTTGCATAATAAATTATAAATATATTAAATTTTTATTCCAAGTTATGGTAGTTTTTTTCTCTGGGATACGCCCCTAAAAATCTGCGCATTTCCGCAAAACATCATCTTGACGTGACAACGGGAAGGCACGCTCCAACGTGCATTTAAATAATAATGGTGGAGCATGTCCTATCGCGTCTGAGATATCATTTTGAGACAGTAAATCTTCCAAAACTCTCATTAATAAACCCTCCCTGAATAAAAAAATTACAGATGTTACCTGATGGCGCAGACATAATTTAAAAATGCATACATAGCAACGTGTTTGCTCCGGGCTCTCGGCTAATATTTTTAGAAGCTATCTTGGCTAACAAGAGTCCCTGACACCGGTCACGTCTGAGATATATCATTTTAAGACAGTAAATCATCCAAAACTCTCATTAATATCCCTCCCCGAATAAAAAGAATTACCTGATCGGCAGACATAATTTAAAAATACATCATTAGCAACGTGTTTGCTCCGGGCACTCGGCTAATGTTTGTTAGCTGCTATGTCGGCTTATTACCGGTTGCGTCCGCGATATATCATTTTAAGTCAGTAAATCATCCAAAACTCTCATTAATATCCCTCCCCGAATAAAAAGAAACGAGAGATGTTACCTGATGGCGCAGACATAATTTAAAAATACATAATTAGCAACGTGTTTGCTCCGGGCACTCGGCTAATGTTTGTTAGCTGCTATGTCGGCTTATTACCGGTTGCGTCCGCGATATATCATTTTAAGACAGTAAATCATCCAAAACTCTCATTAATATCCCTCCCCGAATAGAAAGAAACGAGAGATGTTACCTGATGGCGCAGACATAATTTAAAAATACATAATTAGCAACGTGTTTGCTCCGGGCACTCGGCTAATGTTTGTTAGCTGCTATGTCGGCTTATTACCGGTTGCGTCCGCGATATATCATTTTAAGACAGTAAATCATCCAAAACTCTCATTAATATCCCTCCCCGAATAGAAAGAAACGAGAGATGTTACCTGATGGCGCAGACATAATTTAAAAATACATAATTAGCAACGTGTTTGCTCCGGGCACTCGGCTAATGTTTGTTAGCTGCTATGTCGGCTTATTACCGGTTGCGTCCGCGATATATCATTTTAAGACAGTAAATCATCCAAAACTCTCATTAATATCCCTCCCCGAATAGAAAGAAACGAGAGATGTTACCTGATGGCGCAGACATAATTTAAAAATACATAATTAGCAACGTGTTTGCTCCGGGCACTCGGCTAATGTTTGTTAGCTGCTATGTCGGCTTATTACCGGTTGCGTCCGCGATATATCATTTTAAGACAGTAAATCATCCAAAACTCTCATTAATATCCCTCCCCGAATAGAAAGAAACGAGAGATGTTACCTGATGGCGCAGACATAATTTAAAAATACATCATTAGCAACGTGTTTGCTCCGGGCACTCGGCTAATGTTTGTTAGCTGCTATGTCGGCTTATTACCGGTTGCGTCAGCGATATATCATTTTAAGACAGTAAATCATCCAAAACTCTCATTAATATCCCTCCCCGAATAGAAGGAAACTACAGATGTTACCTGATGGTGCAGACATAATTTAAAAATACATCATTAGCAACGTGGCCTGTGTTCATTCATTCATTCATTCAACCTTTATTTAGTCAGGTAAATCTTTTGAACCTCAAGGGCTCATTTACGAAAGCGACCTGCTAAAACTAAAGAACAATGAACAGCAGTGGTATAATTTCCTTAAACAATAAACAATAAACAAACAAACAATAAACAATAGAAAACAAAAGAGAGAAAAAAAAAAACAAAAGAAAGTTTTTTTTTTTTTTTTTTTTACAAAGTATCAAAAAACTAGCAAAACATTATAAGGTAGACGTATAAAATCAAAGACAGGAACAGATCTGCATTGGTTTTTGCCAGGATTCCAACAGATTCTGAAAACCATTTAGAGAAGTCAAGGTCGAGAGCTTCAGATCTTTTTGTAAGATATTCCATGAAGCAGGAGCGGAGTAGTGTTAGCTATCTGATTCGGCTAGCTTGTTAGCAGCGAACAAACATAATCTGCCGTGATAATTGGCTTTATACACTCAAAGTGTATAAAGTAAAACAACATGAACTCACGTAAAATAAATAGTTTATAATCTAAAACACTACACACCTCCGATTATGTTTACACAAAGACTTACTCATCTCCTGGACAGTCTTCCGATGGTCCCTGCGTTGTTTCGACATGGTAGCTCCTGTGGGACTTTCTTCTGTAGATTTTCTTTTAAAAATAGTAGGAATAGCATCCGGTTTTAAAAGTCTTCTGAATCTTACTGGTAATCCTAAAGATTCTTTTATACCAGGTGCTGAAAACAATCGGCAGTGAAATGGTCGCTGCAGACATAGGACTCCTGGAACCCACCGGTCTTTGTCTGGTCCATTCTTGACAAAGTTTGTCATCTTTTGGAAATTTGTGAAGGCTCACTTGTTCACTGCTGATATTAGAACACACAAATGCACTACAACGTGACGGCATTTTTCAAGTTACACAAATAAAAGGCGATCCTTCAGGAAATGAATCTGTATGGCAAGCAGTTAACACACCTAATAAACGGGCAAGGCTCTGCCTTCTGCCCGTTGTGACGTTGATGACTGGTGACGACGACTGGTGATGACGTATTGCGGAAATGCGCGGAATTTCAGGGGCGTATCCCAGCAAATACCAGAGAAAAATTTAGCATAATTTCGAATAAAATTTTAATATGTTTATAATTTATTATGCAAAAACGACCAGAGCTCAATGATATAAGATATATATGTTCTGACAAATATTCAAATTTACAAAATCATGTCACAATACCTTTAACACTGGACTCTGTGTCATCAAACGGGTTATTCACTAAACTCTCGGTCATGTGCTCATTCAGTTTGCACTACTTCTCATATTTGCACTAATGTTTGTATTACATTACTGCCTATAGTCATACTACTGTTTACATTCACTGTTTACATTTATTAATACGGTTTACATTTATTACTACTGCTTTACATTTATTACTACTGTTTACATTTACACTACTTTTATCTACACTACTGCAGATACATATACAGCATTCTCTGACTAGCCTTATCTAAGGATGCCAAATGTGCCTTATGTGCCTCACTGCATATGCCACTTTGCCTATATACCAACATCAAATACCTCATACATATACTGTGTACATTAACTTATATGCTGCTGTGCCACTCTTTGCAAATGTCAATGCTAGAACCTTCAGTTTATTTTATAGATATACTTTTTATACTTTTTATACTACTATGCAAAAACTCAGGACAGTATTACACTTTTATTATTTCATTTTATGCTTATGTTCATTGGGTGTTTGGTGTTTTAGGGGTGTTTGGTGTTTCAGTGTTGGTGTAAATTTTCATACTTTTATACTATTATGAAAAAACTCAGGACAGTGTTACACTTTTACTATTTTATGCTTATGTTTATTAAATGTTTTAGTGTTTAGTGTTTAGATGGTTACTGTTGCACCGAGGGACTGAGAGAAACGCAATTTCGGTCCTGTGTATGTCCTGTACATATTGCAGTTCTGACAATAAAGTTGACTTTGACTTTGACTTATGTTTAATGTATTTCGTACATTTTATTTATTTATTATTTTTAGCTTTAAACTGCACACATTCTGCACAACTCATCTTGTGTACAGAAGCTGTCAGGTTTATTTTGATTATTTTTGCATTTTAAAGTCTTGGATTTGAAACAAATTCAGATAAGAGGAAATTATGTCATTCCAATCTGATCAAAACATATTACTTCTGTTTATTTTATGAACTTGAGCAGACAAGGATTAGAAGAAAACAAAATTAGATTTTTTTGTTTGTTTGTTTGTTTCCAAGTTTTAAGATTAAAGTCTAAGTGCTATTTTGAGCATGCTGCCAGAATGATGAGTCAGAATGTTCATAAAGTAAATCAAAATGGTGTTTCAAGACTAAGACAGAGAAACAAACCTCTCCGTGTTCTCAAACCAGACGGCTTTTTATTTATTTATTGAATGGTATGAGTGTACTTTTACTGGGTAAACTACACAAACCCATCTCTTAAACCAGTCAGAGGGGAGTTGTATTAGCTGCAGTCATATACAGCAAAACTCACAGAACTTCCTTCAATCCTTCACAAAAACTTGTACTTGTAACTTGTACGCTGACTGTTGACCTCAAACGACTCCCATATCATCAGAGTCTCATTCAAAAACAGCTTACATATTTACTATTGTTCTCCATTCAATTTCATACTGCAGCCTAATCTGCTTTGATTTTGGAAGAGTTGTACAGCCACAGGGAACTAGCTTGGTTAAAACCAGACCCTTGTCCTTCACTTTGCTTCGTACTAGGGTCTGGGACTTCTCCCATAGACAAGGATTTCTTCGGTAGATTTTTGACTGGACCAATCAGAGAACAGAAGGCGGAGTTTTGAACGACGTCGACTGACGTCGTCAGTTAAAATGGCTGCCGCCACGAAGGAATTTTCAAGAAAACAAGGTAAAAAACTATTATTTCTTTGCTGAGAAAAAATATATTTCTTAGCTGACGTTATATCAGAAGTGTTCCTGAGCTTAACAGTTCCTAAATCAATTCACGAAATGGTCAAATCTGCTGGATTTAAATTGTTTCGGTTTGACATTTTCCAAACAGCCTCGGGTGCGCTACGAAAATAAATGATAAAAAATCGAATTTTATCTCAAATGTTTCATCCAGGCCAACAGTCAGTAAATTAGAGCCATATAATTACACACTGGTAGCAGAAAAAATATCCACCGAGTGGTTTCTGAGCTATTTATCTGAATAGCCTGGACCTCGCCAGGCTAAACTAACAAAACTCCGCCTTCTGTTCTCTGATTGGTCCGGTCAAAAATCTACCGGAGAAATCCTTGTCTATGGGAGAAGTCCCAGACCCTAGTACAAAGCGAAGTGAAGGACAAGGGTCTGGTTTTAACCAGGCTACAGGAGAACAGGAAGGTGGGTTGTACGTAGAGATGTGACGTTTACAAATGGACAATTGAACGGCTCTTTGTAACAAACAATAAGAACTGAGTTGCAGACAATAAAGGTCCATTACTAGTTTATTTTTTGTACTTTTTTTAGGGATGCACCCATCCACATTTCGTACTTCTGATCCGATACTTAGATCTGGTTATCGCACGATACCGATACTTTCCCGATCCAATACCGTTCAGGTATATGAGGCTGTAATAATGAATTTATTGAACTGCAACTACTGTCTTAACGTTGTGTGAGTTAAACCCTATGAAGACACTCTGGGCCTTACAACATGAAACACCTAAACTTTAACAGCACACAAGAGGCAGGTCTATATCACAGACGTCCTTCTCACTCATGGTGCAGCTAGAAAACTAAAATACCGCTAAGCATTATGGGAAAGACAAGAAAATCCACTCCCGTAGCGGTGGACTGTGTTGTCTTCACTGTTAAAAGAAAATGGAACAGCTCTATGAAAACCAAATGGATCATCAAGATCCAGTTCCCTTCAAAGAGTCATAGCTCGTCTAGTTGAGTAGTGGTTAGCAGCATGTTGCCTCACAGTAAGAAGGTTCTGGGTTTAAGCCCTGAGTTGAGCCAAGGGTCTTTTCTGTGTGGAGTTTGCATGTCCTCCTAATGTTTGCATGGGTTTTCTCCATGTACTTCAGTTTCCTCCCAAAGGCCAAAAAATATATAATTTAAAGATGTTTATGTGGCTCTTCAGATGGAGCCAGATCTTGTAGATCCATTTATTTTTTAGAACAGTTTTATTTTGTACAATGACATCACTATCTTAGAATAATACATTTATTTCCATCACTTTTGTAGGGATATTGCACCGGTCAGTTTTGCTGACTGTACAATATTCCAGATGATAGATTGAGTAGATTTTATCTGACACAAATTTACCATCAATATTAAAACGAGTTCTCTCTTTTTCAGGATTTAAACAAGAAATTGTGACTAGACAAGATGTAACTTGACAGGAGCCATTATTTATGTTGGTCCACCAGGAGATGAACCATTTAATAACAGAATTATTACATTACATCAAACATTCATATAATGGATTGGTTCTGATTTAATTTGCATATACAACTTAACTGTAGACAGATTCAAAATTTAAATACAACATACAAGTAAAATATGACATTTACTTATTTCTGCAGGCACTTTTAACTTAGTTTGTTACTGGCAAAAGATATAAAGTTTAAAGGGAAGCTTTTAGCATGAGATGGAGGAAAGGTGGAAAAGAGGAGGGGTACAATCTTGATGTGTATTTTAACCAGGAAAAGGCACATTCTCCGGTCCGGGTCGGCTGGACTTCGTACCGTGATGAACAACGACTTTTACCTTTGTGAAGATTTTCTTGTCTCGACTCCGGTAAAGTTGATTAGCCCCACATACACGGACTGTCCATCCGGCTCAGGTACTCAGGATTCAGCGTTCACCTTTAGCGGTTCCAAATGAAATCTGCCTCTCCTTCACAGAGTAATGGCTCAGTTCTGGTTTGACTTTTCAAGATAACATATTCTTTAAAAAAGAATTTCAATAAAATAGAGCTTAGAGCTCAAAACGGACTCATAGCCAGCAGTGCTATGAAGTCCCAACTGATGACGTGTCATTCGCATTTAGACAGACGTCAATCAGTTCTTAGATGAAGACTCACATTCTAGTTTCATCCGCAGACTAAAGGAAAACAGGAAGTCAGAGCTCTTTTAAGGCCGACTTGACCCAGAAAACGTAGCTCTTCCTGATTGGGCCTGTGAAGCCAGGAGAGGCATACGATGACATCAGAGCGTGTCAAGAGATTAGTTCATGTCAGGAATCTTAAAGAGTTAGTTTTTAAGACGCCAGTATTTATGATAAAACAGATTTAAACTGTCTTAACTCATTAACAACACTGTTTTATGATTAAAACAAAAGTCATCACAGCATCACATATGGAACCTATTAATGATAAATACACAAACAGATATTATTCATCTTGATTATTTAAGTAGGACAAAAACAAAAGTCTCTGGGTATGGTGATGTCCTGAATTCAAGCTAATTGAATGAGGTAAAGTGTCAATTTATCTTCACTTGTAAGTTTTGAGAGGAGAAATCCTTCATGAATAACATCTTGAAACAGTCTTTGTCTATCAAACATTGGATTCAATAATGCTTATACAAGTAACAAGGTTATTCATTTGATGACATTTGAATTAACAAAAATTAAAGGAAGTCTCTTCTGAAATAATATGTGTTTTGATTCAAATAAATTTAATAAAATAGTGTCCACTTGTCTCCTTGAGAGCCTCAGGAGAAGGGTATTACTCAGAGTTTCAGAGAGATATGAAAAGGTGTAAATCAGGTAAGAGATGAGGGTCTACATTACTACACTTTGACTTCACTCTTTTTCCTTAAACATGGCTGAAAACAATTTTTGTAGTTGATGGGCAAGTGAGCAAACAAGGCTGTGCAGGGAATCAAGTATTTCTAAACATAATAATAATAATAATAATAATACATTCAATTTATACCGCACTTTTCATTAATAAAAATCTCAAAGTGCTACAACAATAAAACAAGTGATAAAATCAAATAAAATCAATAATGGTATCAACTAAGATTAAAGACAGAATCATGTGGAGGCAGAATAGGCCTGCTTAAAAAATAAATAAATAAAACAAGTGATAAAATCAAGTAAAATCAATAATACTATCAACCAAGATCAAAGATAAAATCATGCGGAGGCAGAATAGGCTTGCTTAAAAAGAAAAGTCTTTAAACCGCTTTTAAAGTCAACCAGTGACTGTGGAGCTCTCAGGCAGTCAGGGAGGGAGTTCCATAGGCGGGGGGCAGCCACACAGAATGCCCTGTCTCCCATGGTCCTTAATTTGGTTCGTGGAATGTGAAGTAGATTACTGTTCTGTGATCGTAGAGACCGGGTGGATGAATATGGTGCAAGAATGTCCTTTAGATAGTCAGGTGAAGTTCCGTGTAAGCATTGGTGTGTAATGAGAGCAGTTTTGTATTGAATTCTGTAGGTGACAGGAAGCCAATGGAGGTTATGGAGAATGGGTGTAATATGTTCAAATTTACGAGCTCTCAATAAAATCCTTGCTGCACTGTTTTGAATATATTGAAGTTTCTGAAGATTTTTGCCAGGGATTCCAATAAACAGGGAGTTGCAGTAGTCGAGCCTGGAGGAGACAAAGGCATGGACGAGTTTCTCAGCATCGGAAAAAGTCAGAGATGGGCGAAGTATATGTATATATATATATATGAATATATATATTCAACCTGTATAAATAAAGGTTGAATGAATGAATGAAAAAAGTCTGGAGATGTTTCGAAGATGGAAGAAGCAGGTTTTAAACAGATACTTACTTACTAACCCCTTCAGATGTGTACTTTTATAATGACCTTCAGAAATCCATAAAATTCACAAAATGCAGTACTCTCACACAATACAAACTTTATTTGCATTAACATAAATATTAAGTTGAATGTAGATTCATAAAACTACAGTAATATATATGGAATTAGGGGTCCATCTCTTTGTTTTACACCAATTCAGTTAATTCATATAGCGTCAAGTGACAACAGAAGTCGTCTCAGGACACTGAACAGAAACATTCATATATAAAAATAATAATTTAACATTATTTATCTGAGAAGCAGACTGCTTTGAATTTTTTTTAGAAAGAAAGGAAAAGACAGAAAGTAAGACTTCAAAAAAAATATCCACAAATAGAGCACAAGGCAAACACACCCAACCGCCCTCTGCAATCCTGCAAAGTACATGACAGAACACAGCAACAAAACACATATGCATAAATGACACATAACATTCATGACTTTGCAGTAGATTACTATAAATATAATATATATATATATATATATATATATATATATATATATATATATATATATATATACATACATATACATTCATATTCAGTCATATACCCATCTACATATCTACATACTATACCTGCATGTGCATCCCTGCATCTATTAGTGTGTGGTTGTGAGCATGCATAAGTGAATAAGGCTTCTCTAATAGAACATTCAATAGTGACCGTGAAGCATCAGAGATCCGCCCCACAAGACTCGAGGCAGACAAAGGTAGGGACCAGAGCCCAAGACCCCAAGAAGGACCCCAAACTCAGAGCCCCCAGGGCCACCCGAACAGGTCGAACCACTCACCCACCCCCAGATACGACCATAGAGGAGAATCGGGAGAGCCCTACCAGCGACCACACACAATGACCCCCAGGGGCCAACTGCGACAAACTCACAGGACCCCACCGGAGCCCGCCACACCGACGTAGCCCCAGGCCCAGGTGCTAAGGCCCGGGCACCAGGGACGCTCACCCCTCAGGTCCAGGCCCGATAGGAGCAGACTGCTTTGAATTTAACTCCATCACAGAACTCTTATCTTGAGCAAGCATGAAAGCAACAGTGGAAAGGGAAAACTCCCTCGTGAGGAAGAAACCTTTAGCAGAACCAGCTCAGGACAAGAGGTCATCTGCTTCAACTGGGTTGACTGGGTTTTAGAGGGACAGATACACAATGGCAGGTCAAGAATCACATGTTGAGGTAGAAATGCTGTATGTTTTGGACTATAAGGCGCCATATTAATGAATATGGGCCTGCTTTCAAGCATATGGTGCACTGCATTAAAATGTGCATTAGGCAAAACAAGTTCATTTTGACAGATTTTTGAGTGTCGTGTACCACATAAAATTGGTTCGAGGTCAGTAAGCACAACCAGAGTTAATACATAAGACGCATCGGATTATAAGTCTCACTGTCGATTTTTGAGAAAATTAAAGGAATTAAGTGTGCCTTATAGTCAATTTTAATGATTACTTTTAAGAAATGAGGTCAATTTGTCATCCAGTAGTTTAAGCTTAAGGCAGCATAACAAGCTGACCCTAACTATAGGATTTATCAAAAAGGAAAATCATAAAACTGGACAATGTGTCAGCCTCATGGACAGAAACTGGAAGTTGGTTCCACAAGAGAGGAGCCTGATAACTGAAAGATCTTCCTCCCATTCTGCTTTTGGAAACTCTAGGAACCACAAGTAAACCTGCAGTCTGAGAGTGAAGTGCTCTGTTAGGAAAATATGGAACAATAAGATCTGTAATATAAGATGGAGCTAGGTTGTTGAGTGCTGTGTTGGTTAGAAGTAAGATTTTGAATTCAATTCTGGATTTGACAGGGAGCCAATGGAGAGAAGCTAAAACTGGACAGATATGATCTCTCCCACTAACTCCAGTTAAGACTCTGGCAGCAGCATTTTGGATCAACTGAAGATTTTTTAAAGAAGTATGGACACCCAGATAACAAACCATTGCAATAGCCCAGTTTTTCTGCATCAATATTAGATAAGATGTTTGTAAATTTAGAGATATTACGCAGGTGGAAGAAAGCAGTTCTTCAAAGTTCTTCTATCAAGAAACCAGATCTTGGCTTTACCAACTTCAGTAATCTTCGTCCGATCTCCAATCTGCCCTTCATCTCCAAGATTCTTGATATCCAGAATCTTGGATATCCAGTCGAATCGGTTTATCTATAACAAGCCTAGTCGGTACCAAAAACTCTATTTCAAAATCAGAACATCTTCTCGTCCCCCTTAACAACTCTCTGCTATCCCCCTCCCCTCAGGTCAAGAGCCTCGGTGTCATCCTCGACACCACTCTCTCCTTCACTTCACACATCAACAATATTACTCGGTCTGCCTATTTCCACCTCCGTAATATTAACCGTCTCCGTCCTTCTCTCACACCCCGCTCCACAGCCATCCTGGTGCACAGTCTTGTGACTTCCCGTATCGATTACTGCAACTCCCTTCTCTACGGCCTCCCCAACAAATCTCTCCACAAGTTACAGATGGTCCAGAACTCAGCTGCCCGTGTCATCACTCAAACCTCCTACTATAACCACATCACTCCTGTCCTGCAGCAGCTCCACTGGCTCCCGGTTAAATCACGCATCATCTTCAAAATTCTACTCCTCACGTTCAAAGCTATCCACAACCTTGCCCCTCCTTATCTATCTGACCTCCTACAAATCTCCATCCCATCACGCTCTCTCAGATCCTCCTCTTCGCTACATCTCCATGTACCCTCTGCCCGCCTCTCCACCATGGGGAGCAGGGCCTTCACCTGCTCTGCCCCTCACCTCTGGAACGCTCTACCGCCAGACCTTCGAAACACCACCTCCCTTTCTCTGTTCAAGACAGCCCTGAAAACCCATCTCTTTAGACTAGCTTATCATTAACTTTACTAAATGTATTTTTATTATTTTGCATTTTATAATCTTTATGTATTTTATATTTCAATTTGTCACTGATAATGTTTGATCTGTATTACACTGTATTGGTTTGTTAAGTGTCCTTGGGTGTCCTGAAAGGCACTTTTAAATAAAACGATTATTATTATTATTATTATATTATAGAGTAGTAACATTTTTAATGTGGGGGATAAAAGACATGTCCTGATCAAAAATAACACCAAGAATTTTAACATTAGAACTGGAGGCCATAATTTATCGTGATCAGGCATGAAGTTTAATGAAAACAAGACCATTAGACATAAAATAAATCTGAAGCTGAGTTTTTGAAAAATCCACGACTTTCTTTTTATGTCCATAAAAAATGGGAATAAATCCGCATAATTTCCAGAGAATCCATAAGGATTGATGTACATGCATTTTTTCAAACAAAGAGGGGAAAAGTAAAATAAATAAAGCTTTGCAAAGCTGAACCTCCCAATGCTGCTTCTGATCAGCGAAATACACTTGATTGATGCCATCATCCGTTTTGTTATTGATTAGATAGAGAGCCGCAGAAGGAAGTAAGGTGGAAATACGAAACAGTGAAAGCAGCAATATAATGCTTTTGCACCAAAACACAATCTTATTACACTTTTTTATTAGGTTTGAAGTTCATATTTCTTTGATTGAAAGAATATATGTTGGACGAGTAGTAGAGCTGTTTCTGTGCAGTTTATGAATTATATAAAAATGCCATTTGCACTACAAAACCAAGTTATAAAAATATACCGATTCAGCGCCGCAGCGTGAGCTAAGCAATAGTGTACTTTCTGTTTTTAGTGTCAGCACTTCATATTTTGCAGTCTGATCAAGCAAAGCAAAGGCGACAGTGCAAGTGTAAAAAAAAAAAAGAAAGGATTGAGGGAGGGTGTTCAGGCGTAAAGCCATGGAAATAATTTGTATTGATAAGACGTTGAGAATCAGTCTCAAACAAATCTGCTTGCTCCCAAAAGTCTGTGGGTTCTGGGTTCTTATTAAGTGAATGTCAGGGATCACGTAATGTTCAGTACATCTTCTTTACTGCGTCTTATCTAAAAAGCTGAACTTACAAAATGTCTTAGCATAAAACTATACACAACGTATAAATCTTTCTACGGAATGTGTGTGGCTTCGGGGCACGCTCATATTTGTTTGGCCAAGTGAACAACCGAGCCTAAAGTCGCTGCCTGCTGGTTACTCAGGCACTGTGAATCCTCGGAAACAGCAAGTTGTCTAAATGTTGAAGCAGGCCGGCTGGTGTTGCTGTATGTGTACAAGAGTAATTGTGCGTAGCTGCTTACATATTTACTGCATATACTGTAATCACATAGACGAGGCGTGATTTGTGCTTCCTGCTCTTTTACATGAGTTGCTGAAGCAGAAATTAGCATGGATGAGTGCCTTCTCTCTGCGCTCGCTCCCCTCACCACGCTTTACACAAAGCAGCTTCTGGATTTAAACCTGAAAATTAAGGGAAGCTACAGAGGTCGCTCTAATATGCATCAAAACAAAAGTGGATACACGAAGCGTTATACGTCAGAATTCATCTGAGAAAGGGAAGACCATGTCAAAGCCATAGTTCCGATCTTTTAAAGTAGGCCCTGTAGAAAGCTTGAGAACAGTTTTATATTTTATCTGCTCTTCGTATAGCTTTCATTTTGGAAAAAAAATGTGTGGTTTTTATTTAGATTGATGGGCTAAAATTTTCAGGATACCTGTCTGTGATGTGAAGCTGACAGCATGTAAAACAGCATTTAAGTTAAAACCAATAATTGTTTTCTAAATTCGAGTTTAAAAATAGAAGCAATGTGCCTTAGTCTCTGCAATGCTTATACTTATGTATAGGTATGTGTATTTATACAGTATAT
>JBBPBX010006144.1:54060-69499 GCA_038048925.1 Garcialebias charrua
TATATATATATATATATATACATAAACACACACACATATATACGGTGGCTTGTCTATCTGGTCAGGACTAAACTGTATTCAGACTGCTGTTCATAGGGCTATCTGCGACAGGTAAGATATTAGCGGTTCAGAACCTTACTTCATAAGGTTTGAATTATCTCTTCAAACAACAAGTTTAATTTAAAACAGGTCAAATGAAGTAATAAATGTTTTCTTTTTGTTTTCAGGTGCTCCAGTCATCGTAGGGATGAGCATCAACATAGCCAGCATTGACTCCATCTCAGAAGTAAACATGGTGAGTTGAAATTTTCTCAGGCTGACGTCAGACCCAACGTTCAGCTGCATTCAAAATCTACATTTTCTCATCTCACTGCAAGAACATCTTGTAAGATGCTCACAGCCTTTCGTGCGAAGTGTTTCAGTGAGATGAACTCGCAGGAGGTTCACGCTCATCGACACACTGTGTTGAGCTGCAGATAATTCACTGGCAGTCAGAAACTCAGGCTGAGCAGAGAAAAGTACAATATGGCTGACTTCTAAGACATGACGTCACTGTCTCTCAGCTCTTTAGTTCACTCAGCGTGACAAACTCTGTCTCCTACATGCAGCTGCCTTTCTTTTTTTTATGACATCACAGGGTAAATGGACAATCTACAACACAAATAATGTTCTTTTCAGATGGATATATTGTCTCTTGACAGAAAATAGAGCCTTTTAGATTTTTTTTTCTAATATTAATAACATGCCTTCATTTTTGTACAATGACAATACAATATAAACCATTAAAATTTATTTTTTTGTTAAATAAGACATGTCCAAAGCAACCTTGTTGCTTTATGGTGTTGTAAACCACACATTAATAGAATGGTTTCATATAATAGTGGGCACAGCAAACCAAAAACTTATATTTGCTAACTGCTCACAAAAAAAAAATCAGCTTCCCTCACGCTAAACCACTAAACAGGTAAAAAAAAACAACAGCGGAAGGTAATGCTAACTGATGTCTGCTAACTTTTATCATACACCGCTGTTGCTGACACTGTAAGACTGTCTGCAATATGACATTGTAAGTGAACACAACTCCAGACAGTTCATAAATAACAGGTAAAGCTTCCTTGAACCGTTCTGAGGTGAACTTTCAAAAATGTATCTGGTCCAACGGATCAAGAGACAGAGCTCCCGGCACCACCGGAGAGTAAAAGAATGTCGCTGCAGTGAGAATTTGCAACCTTTCGACTCGTGTTTCTGCTAATTCAGTTCTTATAATAAAACATTAACACTAAAAGATGAATATTTGTATGCCCCAGATTTAAGCAAAGATGTGTGAAATGTGTGAGAGAGCCACATCACAGAGACTGTGAGTGCTACAAAGGTTCCCTTATCAGTCAGTCACTCAGTGCAACACATGACTATGGGAATTGCGCCGCCGCGCAGTTCACCTGAAGTAATACAATCACGCCTCGAACGAGGTCGGTGGGCGTCAGCATCACCACAGAAGCCCCGCCCTCTTGGTATAAAGACGCGTGTACCCATCCAACTTTCTCTTTTTGCCCTTCACCTCGCTAACACCTGAACTTCGTGGGACTCTCTGTAACTGCATCGCTCGACCGGAGGTGAGCTCGCTCCTTACACTGAGCGTACAGAGAAATTTCCTGCATATTGCTAGGCTAGCGAAAGCTAGTCCAGCGTCTTTTGTTTAACCTCGAGGTTTTTTTCTTCTCTCTTCGCAGCTGCTTCGCTCAACAGCGTTAACTGCGTCACACCGTTACACTGCTAACGAGTTAGCAGGCTAGCCAGCGAAAGCGACGTGATGAAGAAGACGTCTCCGTACCACGTTAGCACTGCTAATGAGCTCAACTCTTCTCAGCCATGGCTCCAGAGAAGGGAAAGCAAAAACCCAAAAATTCTAAGAAGACTACCAGGCCAGCGAGCCCCAGCTCCTGGGCCTGCCCCAGCGGCTGCGGCTACTCCCTTTCAGCGACGGACACCCACAAGGCCTGTCCCGTCTGCCTGGGGATGTTGCACGCTAAGACAGCGCTGGAATCCCCTGAGTCCTGCCCTCACTGCAGCCAGATGCCTGAAGCTGTGAGGAAGCGTCGAGTGGACATTGTGGTCAAGGCCATGGGTGGCTCCACGGCGGCGGTGCGTGACCCAGACCTCACAGAGGCTCTCACTCCCACATCGGAGCTCGAGGCCATGGACCTGGAGGACAACGGACAAGCTGACTGGGGGGACAGTATTGACATGGCGGCCCCCGTCGGGGACTCCACCGCCGTGTTTGACATGAGAAACCTGTTACGAGCAGACGAGCTATCGCTAACAACCTCGGGTGAGATTTCAGACGGTGAAGCTGAGATCGAGGACGAAGGAGAAGAGGAAGACTTCTCCCAGAACCCGACAACAGCTCAGCCAGAGACAGACGTCTCAATCCACGCTTTGTTCGACTTGTATGGCAGAGCAGCGAATGTGCTGCGGATCAGCTGGCCAGAACCCCCACCTCGCCAACAGGTAACGAGGTTGGCAGGGAATTATTTCTACGCAAAGCAGCAGTTGGCCACGAGGCACAGGATGCCGATTTTTCCAGATTTCCTGACGGAGCTCACTCGCACCTGGGCTGAACCCAGGGCTCCCATGCTGTTGCCACTCTCACAGTTCCTCGACGTCGCCGGAATGGTGAAAGCAGGAATCGCCAACGTCCCGCAGATGGAGGACACGCTGTCAGATCACCTGGCCCCCAGGACGTTGGGTGCAAAGCCCACTCTGCCCAGCAAGGCCTGCCGTGCCTCGGCCTCCCAGCTCAAAAAGTGTTATCGAGCTCAGGGCCTTGCGGTCCGCGCCATGAATGCCTCTGCCATGATGCAGGCTTACTTGGCAGAGTAGCTCCAGGAGCTCCAGGTAACGACAAACAAACAGGCTGCGACGGACATCCTGGAGGAAGCCTGCAAGGCGACTGACTTCGTCCTGCGAATGATGGGGACCGCGGCCATCGCTCAGGGGAGATGTATGGCTGAAGTGGTCATCGCCCAGCGCCACCTGTGGCTGACTCTGACGGACCTGCCGGAGGGCCAACGATTCCCGTTTCTCCACCACCCGAGCCGACGGGACTCTTAGGGGGAGCTCTGGAGCATATCCAGAGCAGGCTGGAGCAGAGGCGAAAGCAGGCCAAGGCCCTGCGAGAGGGGATGCAGAGAAAAACTTTTGCACCCCTCAGAGACACCAGCGGGAACAGACCCGTGCAGCCTCGACACCGCTCTGCCACACGCCGCCCCCCCCACAGAAAAGACCAGCTTACAACGAGAGCAGTGGCAGAGACCCGCACCAGGGCCATCCCAGGCTGGCCAGTCCTGGAACAGGAACAGGTTCGTTCCTCGCCGACAGAAGACAGAAGTTGGCCTGATGAAACGGGACCACTTCTCAGTTTTGGAGGTTTGTCCGTCCACGTGGTACGGGAACCAAGACTTTTAAATCCAGACTTTAAATGTAAAAAGCTACAAAAAGCTGGTTACATTTCTGTGTGCATAAAACAAAGTGTTTCTGCTAAGTGTGTAAATAAAACAAATTTTGTTGTTCAAAGCACAAAAATAAAGTACCAAAAGCATGAACTACCCTGGTTCTTGACAAAAAAAAAAACTTAAAAAAAAAACACAGCACCATTTTTGTGGAAACAGTCACAATGAAGGGAGAGGGCAAACACCCCTCCTCCCTCGTGGAACACAAGGTGTCAGGTCAGACTATGAGCCCCAGCGGGGCATCTGGGGTTTGTCTAGAGCTGACAGACTTCATGGCGTC
Organism: Garcialebias charrua; assembly: GCA_038048925.1. Taxonomy (NCBI): domain Eukaryota; kingdom Metazoa; phylum Chordata; class Actinopteri; order Cyprinodontiformes; family Rivulidae; genus Garcialebias; species Garcialebias charrua. The sequence continues at coordinate 57,850 of JBBPBX010006144.1, forward strand.
CGCTTGCGGACAGGTCAGCACGTCCGGGGCCATGCGGGGGGAGGCAAATAATCCCCCTCCTGCACCTACGATGCACACACATCCCACAATAAGCATGCCTCACAGGCTCACTGCACACGCGCAGGCCTGGAGGGAGTGTCACCCAAACACGTGGGTCATGATGACAGTGTGTCGAGGCCTATGGCTGCAGTTCCACAAGAGGCCGTCCCCGTTCAACGGGGTGCTACAGTCAAACATAACACCAGACTGTGCACATGTTTTAAGAGAGGAGATATCAACAATGCTGCAAAAAGGGGTGATAAATGTTGTTCCAAAACACAATATCAGGGTATCCGCGGGGTTGTAAAAGGTATTAAAAGGTAGTAAATGAAATTAACACAAATTAAGGCCATTAAAAAGTATTAAAAAGTAATAAACGTCATCTGACGAGGTATTAAATTTTTTAAACCTACACAACTATATTTTTCTTGTTCTGTCGTCTAAAAAAAGGTCTGTGAATTTATTTATCTTTTCTAATTTTATGTTCCAAGTAGGACCTTAGCTAAAACAAAGACGTCATATCGTCAGTCAGTGTGCGCGCGCACCTACAGCTGGTATCATGTCTGTAAAAAGAAACAGGAAAGGATCACGGCTTTATCCTCCGACATTTAACAAGAAATGTACCTAAACAATTGTTTGTTAGCTCGAAATTATAGCAAAAGGGGTGTCTCAGTCTAACGTTTTCTTAATAAAAGTACTTTAATGGTTAAATCGGCTTTATTTAAAAAAAAAAAAGTGTCGCTGCCTCAGTGCCTGTGTGCTCCGTGATCGCTCAGCGGTGACAAACAGGAAAAAGGAGCGCGGCTCGTTTCGCCGACATTTAACAAGAAAATTACCTAAACAATTCTTTGTTAGCTCGAAATTATAGCAGAGGTGTTTTTCTGTCTGTCATTTTCTTAATAAATGCACTTTAATGGTCAAATTAGCTGCATTTCGCCACCGTGGTGCAGCTTGCTGCTGGATTGAAGGTTCAAGCAGAGAGGTGGGGAGAGTATGGCAGGCCGATTGAGTCATTAATAGCTAGTGAAGATTCTCAGTCATCCAGGACATGGTGAATTCTAAAAAATGCAATAAAAAAACAATAAAGTATAGTATAATAGTATAATAAATAAAGTCCAGTTGTTTTTGTCTTGAACTTTTTTAAATTTGTCATTATAGGCACGTTTTCCTATTACATGATACAACAGCATGCCATACTATTACTACAATAGATATCATGAACTGTTTTTTTTTTTTTTTTCAGTCAGAATGAATGAAACGGTCATATTTCAGTGTTATGGTTTATAAATATGGGAAAAAAATCTATAAATATGTCACTTCGTCCTATAAGTTGCAAGGCATGTAAATTATGCAAAAAACTGCAACTTACAGGATGAAAAATACAGTAGTTATTATTTTCTACCTCTCTTTTTGAATTATGCATGTGTTCAGTGTTGAATTATTTTAACTAAACTGTTCTGTTTTCAAGTTTACAGTTTTTGTTTGCCATTAGAGATATGTTATGTGTGGGAACAATTAAACTTTTTCTCTTGGGTTAGATTTAAATAACAAGTAGGTCAGTGCTTTTATTGAGGCAAGAAGCAAATTGATGTATCCAGTAATTGTTATAAAACTACATTTACTACCAAAGTTTAGGAAGAAAATGACAGTAATCTATCACTTTACAATTAGTTGCTCTAAACTGAAGTACAACAGGTTGCCGCTACGGTTACAGCTCGGTGCCGTGATGGTATTAAAAAATATTTTGATGGTATTAAAAAGGTATTAAAAGGTATTAAATTCAACTCTGGAATTTCTGCATATACCCTGAATATACACACCGGCCACTTCAGCAAGTATTTCCTCGTACCCAAAGGGGATCAGACCTTGAGACCAATCCTGGATCTCAGAGCGCTGAACAAGAGAATAAAAACTTACGAATTCAAAATGCTCACGCTCAGACAGGTGATCCAGTCTGTGAGACCGGGAGATCACGCATGCACAATGGATTTAAAAGATGCTTTTTTCCACGTGAGCATTTGGAAGAAGCACAAATATCTTCGCTTTGCATTCGAAGGGAAAGCTTACGAATTCACAGCTTTACCTTTCAGATTAAAAACTGCACCACACACATTCACAAAATGTCTGGACGTAGCCTTGACCCCGCTCAAGGGTCAAAGGGTTAGAATTATTAATTATCTCGACAATCTTTTAATTCTGGCCTAGAGCAGAACACAAGCCTAGTTGCACTCACGGATGGTGATGGCGCACCTGGAGGATCTGGGCTTCATCATAAATCTGCAGAAAAGCGATTTGACTCCTTCACAGATTACCATATTTCTGGGTGTACAGGTCAACACCATTTTGTACAGAGCACGGATTTCAGAGGAGCGAATCTCTTCCATCCGACTCTGCCTGGCATGCTTCCAGCTGGACCAGAGAGTGTCCCTGAAACTTTGCCAGCACCTGCTGGGTCTCCTGGCATCAGCCATTCCTTGCGTGCCTCAAGCATTATTAAAAATATGAGCTCTGTAGGTATGGCTAAACAAACCAACGCATCCTGCCTCCCTCAGGCGGGCAGGGAAAATACTGATCAGCCCAGAGTGCATGTCAGCCCTGGAACCCTGGAGGGATCCCTCTGTGTTCACGGCAGGCGTCCCGCTGGGACGAGTGCTTTCTTGTGTGGTGATCACAACAGACGCTTCCAAGGGAGGTTAGGGAGCATTTTGCAGGAACCAGAACGCCCAAGGGCTCTGGAAACAGCAGGATGTGAGACTCCACATCAACTTCCTTGAATTGAAGGCTGTTTTTTTGGCTGTGAAGCACTTTTACAAAAAGGGACTGATTACAAAACAACATGTCCTGATAAAATCGGACAATAGAACAGCTGTGTCCTTTATCAACAGAGAAGGGGGGACAAGGTCCCGACCCCTCCTTAGCCTGACACACAAACTGCTCACGTGGTGCAGCCCCAGAATATTGTCACTGAGAGTGACACACACCCCGGGCGAGCTAAACCACGGGACAGATGCCCTCTCAAGAAGGCCACTGCTAGCCTCAGAGTGGAGACTGAATCCATGTATCGTGGACCAGATCAGGTCACAATACAGGCGGGCATCCGTGGATCTGTTTGCCTGCAAAACTAGCACGCACTGCGGCCTGTACTTCTCACTGAAGGAAACAGATGATCCATTGGGAACAGACACTCTGGCCCAAAGCTGGCCATCAGAGGTGCTATATTACGCGTTTCCCCCGTCCCTCTGATCCAGGTGACGCTGGAACGTGTACGGAGGGGAGCTCTTTCCCTGATCCTCATAGCTCCCAGATGGCCACAGAAACCGTGGTTCCCAGAAATGATCTCACTGTTATCAGGGACACCATGGCAGCTGCCCCCCCACAGGGACCTGCTGACACAGGCCCACGGGCAGCTCCTTCACCCACGTCCAGAACTGTGGCAGCTCTCAGCCTGGCCGCTGAGAGGAACAGGCTGATGGCCTCCGGCCTCCCCAGTAATGTCATAAACACGATACAGGGAGCGAGAGCCCAGTCAACCCAGACTCTCTACGCTCGGAAATGACGTGTTTTTGAGGCCTGGTGTGTGGAAAGGAATATTATTTCATATTCCTGTGACCTGGTCCAGCTCTCACCTTTTTACAGGACCTGCTAGAAAAAGGCAGCTCATTTTCCACCATTAAGGTGTTTTTGTCAGCCATCTCGGCGTGCCACGAAGGCTGGGGTGGGGGGTAAAACACCCGGTGCCCACCCTCTCATGATACGTTTCATGAAGGGCGTACTGAGGAAAAGGCCCCCCAGCAGGACTCTGGCCCCAGACTGGGACCTTCAGTTAGTCCTGGATGCTTTGTGTGAGCCTCCGTTTGAGCCTCTCAGCAGCATTAAGATAGACTTGTTATCTTATAAAACTGCTTTGCTCTTGGCTCTCTGCTCAGCTAAACGTGTAGGTGACCTCCACGCTTTATCTGTGCACCCAATGTGTACCAGGTTTGCCCCTGACAGGTCAAAGGTCACCTTGCGTCCTAACCCCGCATATGTACCAAAAGTTCCAACTCTAAATCCCAGAAGTCTGGACTTTGAGCTCTCTGCGTTTCCTCCCCATCCTCTCCTCACTGAGGAGCAGAGAAGGTTGAATGCACTCTGCCCTGTCAGGGCCTTGAGTGTTTACATCAACAGAACTGTCAGTTGGAGGAAAACAAACCAACTGTTTGTATGTTTTGCCAACCCTGCTGCTGGCAGAGCCCTTTCAAAACAGCGCCTCTCACACTGGGTGACTGAGGCCATTAAAAGGGCTTACAGCAGCAAAGGTCAACAGGTGCCCTCTGGGGTACACGCCCATTCCACTCGAGGCCTAGCTGCCTCATGGGCTCTGTTTAAGGGTGTACCAGTGGCAGACATTTGTGCTGCTGCAAACTGGAGTTCCACAAACACGTTTGCAAAACACTACAGTTTGGATGTCACTGCATGTGACATCACTCAGGCTGTACTCTCTAACACACAGTAGAGATCAGCCAAAACGCCTAAAGTATAAAGGCAGATGTTCTCACAAGCATGCATTTTTACTGAGCATTTTCAAAGGGCGTGAATGAATTACGTTCCCATAGTCATGTGTTGCACCGAGTGACTGACTGATAAGGGAACTGAAAGTTATGCACCATAACTCATGTTCCCTGAAGGAAGGGAACGAGGTGCAACACAGTTTGCCCTTTTCAATGCCCAAGCTCGGTGTAGTGCACTTGGAGAAAGTAGGATGGGCGCACGCGTCTTTATACCAAGAGGGCGGGGCCTCGGTGGTGATGCTGACGCCCACCTGCCTCGTTCGAGGCATGCTTGTATTACTTCAGGTGAACCGCACGGCGGCGCAATTCCCATAGTCATGTGTTGCACCTCGTTCCCTTCTTTCAGGGAACATGAGTTATGGTGCATAATTTTCAGATTTTGGGTAACCTTGTAGTGTCTGACTGTTTACGATGTTTCTGAGCATGAAAATTGTTTTTTTCTTGTTAATGTCCTGTTCAGGTTTGGTTTGGCATTTATGTTAGACTCTAAACTGACACCATGAGTCAGAGGTCGTTCTTGCTATGTATAAGGGGGGAAACACTGCGACCTTAGCTTTGGCTTGCTTTGCGTAGACTAGCTTTGCTTAGAATTGTTACCATTAGTTGACTTAAAGTTACCAGACCTTAATTTTACGGAAGATAATTGGTCTGCTAAAAGTTTCCAAAGTTATCAAAAATGCTAATCCGTTAAATGAAAAGTTAGTTCTGTTTATAGCTGTTAGCGGATTAGCAGAATCGTGCCCACTACTGCAAATAGTTTTTGTTTTAAAACTTTTTTTTTTGTTTTGTTTCGTTTTGTTTTTAGGACCAATTAATTTTTCACTCAACAAGATTTACTGGCTGATTTAGGGCAGTTTAAGTTGTTGAGTTTACTGTGAAATATTCTGGATTAAAAAAACTTCAAATTATCATTTAACCAGTAAGTCCATATACAGTGAAGGGATGGGAATTTTAAACAAAAACACTTTTTTCTAATTTGGCGATTATAATTCAACTTTCGTTAAATATTTGAATGCTTGTATTCTGACAGGACTGCAGGCCATAGGCACCGACCCATGTAGCCCTGAAAAGTGGAAACTTTTTTTTTAAATGGTGGGATGGTATTCTGTCAGTAAAGCTGAGCTCATAGATAACCATAGCTTACCATTTATAATTCCTTCAAAATAAAAGCAGAAGGCAGAAAACAACACTGGGATTCTTTTTTGTCAGGAGTGGGTGGGTGGAAACATTGTCCATCCATCCATCCATCCATTTTCTTCCGCTTATCCGGGGTCGGGTCGCGGGGGTAGCAGCCTAAGTAGGGAGGCCCAGACTTCCCTCTCCCCAGCCACTTGGAGCAGCTCCTCTGGGGGAATCCCAAGGCGTTCCCAGGCCAGCCGAGAAACATAGTCCCTCCAGCGTGTCCTGGGTCTTCCTCTGGGTCTCCTCCCGGTGGGACATGCCCGGAACACCTCACCAGGGAGGCGTCCAGGAGGCATCCTAACCAGATGCCCGAGCCACCTCAACTGGCTCCTCTCGATGTGGAGAAGCAGCGGCTCTACTCCGAGTCCCTCCCGGATGACTGAGCTTCTCACCCTATCTCTAAGGGAGAGTCCAGACACCCTGCGGAGAAAACTCATTTCAGCCGCTTGTCAGAGTCAGAGTCAGAGAGTCTTTATTGTCATTTGCACCGCATGTAGTACATGTGGATGACAGGAGGAGGAATGCTGAGGAGGGACTGGTAAACACGAGGGAGAGACAACATGCAAGACCAGACCCAGAAACCCTACAATGACCGGATGAACAGCTTTTCAGCGTGACTCCAGCAGCAGTAAGGAGTACTTTCAGTAGGATTAATCTGCACAAGGTAACTGGGCCAGACAACATCCCTGGGAAAGTGTTGAAAGAATGTGCCAATCAACTCTGTGAGGTGCTAGCCAACAACTTTAATGCTTGGCATCAGTTCCCACCTGCCTGAAGAACACCACCATCATCCCAGTCCCAAAGAGCTCTACAGTGACTGGTCAGAATGACTATTGGCCAGAAGCCCTCACCCAAATAGTCGCTAAATGCTTTGAAAAACTGGTCATGACCTACATCAAAACACCTGTCAACATCAACGAGGACCCTCATCAGTACACATACCGTGAGAACTGATCAACAGAGGACGCTATCTCCTATGTGGTCCACACTATTCTCATCCACCTGGAGCTGAGGGATTCCTATGTCTGTATGCTCTTTGTGGACTTCATAACTGCCTTCAACACCATGATCCTCCAAATCCTGATGGACAAACTACTCACACTAGGAGAGCCCTCCATTTGTAACTGGGACCTAGACTTCTTGACAAACCGGCCTAAGTCTGTAAGGATCTACAACTTTTCCTCATCCACCATAACCCTCAGCACTGGCTTTCCTAAGGGCTGTGTGCTAAGCCCTATCCTGTTCACTCTGCTCACATATGATTGGGCGGCTACCCATCCGGGCTGTCATATTGTAAAGTTTGCAGATGATACAGTGGTGGTGGGATGCATCACAAACAATGATGAGGCCAGCTACAGGCAGGAGGTGGAACACCTGGAGAGATGGTTTATACAGAATAACCTTCACATCAATGAGAAGAAGACAAAAACGATGATTGTGGACTTCAAAATGAACAAACACACCTACACCCCCCTGAACATAAGTGGATCTGTGGTGGAAGTGGTCTCCAGCTACAAGTACTAGGGTGTACACTTGAAGGACAACCTCATTTGGGGCAACAACGCATCCAGCCTGATCAAGAAAGCTTATCAGAGACTCTATTTCTTCTGACAGCTGAGACAAGCTGATCTGGGAAGCTCAGTCCTCACCTCCTTCTACAGTTGTGCAGTGGAGAGCATCCTGTGCTCCAGCATTGATGTGTGGCATGGAGGCTGCACAGCTGCAGAAAGAAAAGCTCTGCAGAGAGTGTTGAAGGCTGCACAGAAGTTTGTTGGAGTATTCCACCCCACCATCACAGACATTTACACCTCTAGATGCAGGAAGAGAGCCACCTGCATCATGAAGGACCCCACTCACCCAGCACACACACTTTTTGCCCCGCTCTCCTCAGGAAGAAGGTTAAGGAACATTAAGTGTAGAACCACATGACTGAGGAACAGCTTATACCCTGAGGCTGTTAGACTCATGAATATCCAACCAGGATAATCACTGTGAAAAAAATAAATCACATCATGTGGCTGCTGGTCTGTTTCATGTCGCTGTGTTCATTCGTGCTCATCTGCTCACACAGACTCATGTTCATGCTGTTGTTCAGCGTAATGTTTTTATGCTACTGGTGGTTAGTGTATTTTTAGTTGATGTTTTTCTTAGTTCATATCTTAGATCTTATTACTGTTTTTCTTTTACATGTTATTGTTGGATGCAGTGGTGGCTGGTGATTTTTTTTTTTATGGAGGGGCGCCATAAATTTTTTTTCATGCATGTGTAGAAGTATCCATAATTATGTTTGTATACTGTAAAGTAAGTTTGTTCATGTTTTTATTTGTATATATCAGGTGTATCCATTTGTATAAAACTATCATTAATAAAACATGGTTCATCTTCACCTTGTTTGAGGCATCAGTGTGAAAAGAGAATGGGAGTGTTCTGCTTCCACTTTTCAATTGTTGGACAACTTCTATCATATTCTGTTATAATTATTTTAGTAATACAAGTTCATAATATAAATAGAATTGTGAGGGTCCAGACTTAAATAAGGACAAAGGTGTTCAAAAATCCACCAAATAATTCAATTTAATAGTTCCAAAAATAAACTAACAAATAATTAAATTTCAATGAAAAATAAATCAAAAGATAATAACAAATTTGGGCCCAACTTAAACAGGTCAACTGAAGTCTAACAAGGAGGAATGATTCCAGATTAGATTTTAAATAACTGATTTATGGGGAAGAAAAATGATCTATTTTACTGTGATCCACCTGATGAGCTCCACCTATACTTAAGGCTGCAGTCAAGTACTCTTCGCTGGAGCATTGATGCCTACTCATGGTATTTATGCTTCTAGCCAGTTTCTGAGTACAGTACTTTGAGAGACACTTACCTTGTTTTTTGTTGTGTTTCCAGTCCTCGTTTCCATCTTGGTCCTGGGACCAGTTCTCTGCTCATCGTGTCTTGCCCTCCAACCACTTTCCTGCCTCATTTCGCCCTCTGGGATTCATCTCAAGGAACTAAGGATTTCTCTGTAAAATAACAAACAAAACTAGATCAATCATCTTGAAAGAGCCTTCTGGTCAAGCCTTTCTGACAGTTTGTTTCATCTTCTAGGAAATCCAGAAGATCCCTGTACATGTGTACAGTATATAGACTTGCACTGTAAATAATAAACACTGTTACTTTTGCACCTCTTCGTCTTGTGTCGTTCTGGGTCTCATTACCAACTGGGTAAACCTTTGAAATCATAACACTATGACCACTTTATTGTTCTTTTTACATATTTTGTGCTAATTTCAGCTTACTTTTTTGTTGCTAGTTTTATATCTTTCAAAATATGAAACTTTCCCTTAAACATTATTCTCTTAAATCTGTTTTCTTTTTATCTTGTTGAGATTTTAGCTACTGTTCTGCTACTTTTCTGCTACTTTTAACTAGCATTTTGATACTTTCAGCAAAAAAAATGCTACTTTAGCTAGTGTTTTGCTACTCATCAATATTTTCCTCTTTTTGCTGAAGCTTAGCAGTTTAAGCATCTGTCTTTTAGCTACTATATGTCATGTGTTTGCCCCTCACAGCCAGCCATGTTCATGTTTGTTGTTAAAGAAACTGAAGTGACCTAAAATCCGATATCAGTCTCCTTAAGTTGGTCACCCACCAGACTGGTCTAAGGGTCTTTTCTTCCACTTTATGATAAAGAGGCTCTGGGTCCTGCAAGGACAATAACCTTCACATCAACGTGAAGAAGACAAAGGAGATGATTGTGGACTTCAGAAGGAACAAACAAACCCCACACACCCCACTGAACATAGGAGGATCTGCGGTGGAAGTGGTCTCCAGCTACAAGTACTTAGGTGTACGGTACACATGAACGATAACCTCAGCTGGAGCAACAACACCACCAGCCTGATCACGAAAGTTCATCAGAGACTCTACTTCCTCAGACGGCTGAGATGAGCTGGTCTGAGAAGTTCAGACCTCACCTCCTTCTACAGGTGTGCAGTGGAGAGAGCAAATAAATAGAATCAATCTACTGTATTTTTTTAGTACCAGAGTTCTCTTAAATATTCCTAATATTAAAGGTCCTGAGTTGACTCCTAATGCATCTTAGCATATATAACATTTCACCATATAAATGTACCTTAAATGTTTCAATGTTAATAAGCTAGTAACTTGCAAGAGACTTTGTTTTCATTCTCCAGATCAATACAGTGTTAAAAATAGTAAAACACCACAAGTGAAAATACTCACTTTTGGGATATGGGAAGTCACCTGCTGCATGATGAGGTTAAGCTGGTGAGCATAGCAGTGGACGTAGTGTGCATTTACGTAGACATCTTGGATTTTCTTCTGTACACCACCTGTCTGTTACACAGGTGGTAGATTGGAAATAATCACTGCCGGTGTCTAGAGATGAAGGTGTTGTGTGGATTTTTTCTGTAAAGAAAGTACAGAAGGCACATTAATTATGTATTTTTTTTTAGCATTTTCCACATTGCTTGAAGTGCTTTGTGTACACATAAGTATGTAATCACATTTTAACTTTCTTAATACAACATAAATAATAATATCCAGGTTATTTCAATTGCATCCCATCCACATTGATCTTTACAATATTAAAATTAAATTCAAATAATTATAAATCAATGTTTCATAACATGAAAATTTCAAACTATTTAATCTTTCTGCTACTTGGTTTATTTAAGTTTAGAGTGTCTTTGAAACAACAGCACAACGTATAATGAAACTAAAGTTTAACTAAACTAAACTAACACTAAAGTTTATTTATTCATTCAGATTTATTCATCAGAAAATTTGCAACTGCTGCAAAACTAAACGAGACAAAAGTAAGTTAACACAGACACTGTGAGGAGTAAAACAGTTCAAAGCTGAAGATGGACAGACAGGAGTCGTCTTCAGGTCACATTCGGGTTTATAACTAGCAACTTTTATAATGTACAGTACACCACAACATAAGCACAGCTAGTAGCTAGCTACTGTGTGACTGACCGTAACACACGACACCACGTCAAGCACACAGATGAATCAGCTCAAAATGTGCGCTTAGCGATTCATTAAACTCACTTAATATTACTTGCTTACCTGTGTAGAAAGGCACCATTAATAATTACTGCTGTTTCAACGTCGCTAGGATCAGCTCTGACTGTGTACAGAGATGGTCCCCCACTCGGCCCCCCTCCTCGGCAGTCAAACCGGAAACACCGGCGAACCGCGCCGATGCGAGACGGGTCCAAGCCTCCGGGCAACGGAAAATGCGACCTGTACAGTCCAATAATTTTGGACAGATGGGACATAAACTGCGCATGCGCTTAGCGCTAGTTATAATTAGATTCAATAGAAAAGCCGATTAGCGGCGCCCAGCGGGGAACCCGGAAGTACGTCACAATCAGAAAACGTTTTTTGAAACAAACAACTCATTACTCATAAAATATTTATCCTACACAGCTAAAAACATATATGCATACATTTCGAAATATTTTTATTTTATTATTTCATTTTTATAAAAAAAAAAATATATCTTCAAATGGTGAAGAGCTGCAGTTCCAAGGAGGGGCGGCGCCCCTAGCGCCCTCTAGTGGCGTCCGCCGCTGGTTGGATGTAACTGGGACCCTGTGTACATAATTACGTTCCACCACATGCACGACTTGGCTTGCAAATTACAAATAACGAACTTTGAATCCTTGAAGCATTGAATTATCCTGATCCAATGTCCCCAAGCTTTGCTCCTCTCCTTAGTTGAAGATGTGCCAGTGGGATTGAGGAGATTTTGTAAGTATTCTGCCGACCGACCTACAACATCCCGAGTTGAGGTCAGCAGCATACCACCCACACTCTAAATAGTGTTGGTGGCATACCCTTCCCCCCA
>JBBPBX010006145.1:0-21468 GCA_038048925.1 Garcialebias charrua
AGTTTATATGTTGCTAATCTTTGTGTACCATTGAGTTTGACCTGCTGCCCTGACTTTTTAAAATAAATGGACTGAATCATAATAAGGTTTCCTCTCCCTGATTTACTGAAATCCAGAAGCAAAAGCAGCTAAACGGACCCATTTCATGGTGCTCCCTCCGCCGTGCTTCACTGTTGGACTGAGGTTAGTACGGCCTGTCGCTCTTCAGACACGGCACCGCACGTTTTTCAAAAACGCTCGACTTCTGTCTTGCATGTTTACGTAATCTGCTGACGGTGCTGTCTTCCTGGGAGGTTTGTGCTAATTTTTTTTATTTGGCGGGGGGAAGAATTTAAATTTTGTTTTTCTTCTTGTGCGCCGGTTCACAAACTTTTAAACTCCTGATTCCCAAAATAACAACAGTAAAGACTTGATTCCAGATCTCCTTGTCTGAATTAAACAGACGTTGCTAAAGGCCGTAATACTTTGTACAACACAAGTAACTCAACTGCTGTTTGTACCTTTTGTGCTCATTAGAGTTGCATTTGGGCACAAACAATCCGACCCGACCCGGTCCCCACCCGACCCAACGAATTAACAGTGATTACAGGTCCAAACCTGAAAAAAAACTGACATTTTTTATTAAGCTTTGACTGCTCATATAGTTATTAACGGTCGGCGGACGCGCGCGCATGAGTAAAGGGGGCAGAAGATCAGTGCTGCGTCTGCCTGCATTCTGCATTATTCAGACACAGACCCTGCTCTGGCATGTTGGATATTTATTGATCTCTGACCTGTTTGGGTTGTCGGCTGTGTGCGTCCGTTGAGTGCAGCAGCTGAATGAACGTCCATTTGGGCTGATGGATCGCTGACAGTACTCCATCTGAAGCTTAACTGAATGTTTTACCTCTTTCAAGGCTGGTCAGGGCACAGTCAAATGGCCGTGTGCAGCTGGTGATTATATGGCAAGCCATGTTGCCATATAATTGGATCGTTAGCTGCGCGCATCTGCTGACGCAAACAAAAGTCCAACACCGACCCGGCCCGCACATTAGGCACATTATTATGGCCCGGCCCTAATCAGGGTTGGGCGGGGCCAGGCTCGGGTTAGAAACGACAGCTCTAGTACTCATTACAGTGAAAATACGCTCGTAGAAATTATTTAAAATTTTTGTTTCAAGACCATCAAACGTATTTTGTTAACCTAAGTGGGATCCTGATCCCCTATCTCACTGAGATTAGATACCTTCTCTTAGTTTAATCTTATCTAGATCGAAAGCAAGTCACATGAATTTTCACATTTTTAGCCTTTTTGTTATTGATTAAAAAAAAGTGGGATTTATGAACTTGTAGCTTTTTATTTTTTCCTCTAACATCCTGTGAGGGTTTCCAACAATCAAGTCTTCTAATTTACTCTAACTTTGTCAGTAACTCCACTTTGTGTCTCCCTGACTCACACTAACGTAATTTCTTTAGACTGAAACTCCAAACAGCTTCGAGCCTGGCCTGTGATCTGTAAAGACGTGAAAGTACAGCTGATTGTGTCTTTGTTGTTTTGGATCAGACTGTTTATAACTGCAGCTTAGACAAAGAGCAGATCATTACACTTTAATTCAACATAAACTGTAGATTTAGTTTCAGGTCTTCATCATAAATAAAGGAAATTGGTTCTCTTCTCTCCTCTGTTCTCCTCCTACTAACTCTTAAATCTAAAATCATGTTCTTGGTTTGTCAGTCGTTTTAATGTTCGTTTCATTTAAACGTTTTCAGATCCTGATTCATCACTAACGCACGTTTCCATCTTTTATTACCGAGGCACCAAACTAACCAAAAGTTGTTGTTTTCTTCTAGCTTTTGTTTGAATGCACCGTTTTAAAGTGCCTGTGATGTCCAGTTTTTGTATTAAATATGAAAGCATTTTTTTTTTGTGGAAAGACAACATTAATAACATTGCAAAAAAATGATACACGCCGCTGAGATGAACAGTTGTTGAGATATTCGCATGAGCAGAAACAGGAAGTGATGACGAAGGGGAACGCCTGCTGACGTCACCGGCAGTAGAGGAGAATGTGACGTTTCTTTACGTATTTTTCAGTCACTATCGGAGGGAGGCAAAAAGAGACGGGGACCAAATAATAATTTAATGAACAAAGATCACAGTTCCTCTTTGATGTCACTTCCTGTTTCACTTCAGCTGCACAAAGTTCAAAAGTTTCCCCACTTGTGTAACAAAATGGATAAAATCATGTATATTATCAGAGTCCGAGAATCTTTATTGTCATTTGCACCGCATGTGGTACATGTGATGAAACGAGATTATGTACACAGGGTCCCAGTTACATTCAACAACAAAATGTAAGAGAAAAACAAAATGTAAGAGAAAAACAGTAATAACATCTAGGATTGACTAAGAAAAACATCAACTAGAAATACACTAAGCACTAATGTAATAGAAAACAAAATCATTACAAACAGCAGCACATGGAACATGGAACATTTCTTAAATGTTAATATTCTTTCTTCCACGTTTTTCTGCACGTTAGTCACAGACACTTTAACTTATATTTTTCTGGACATCCACAACTGATTAACTTGGAGTTAAACCGATTTAAGATGGCTGCCACAGACAAATGACGTTAAAATACACAAAAGTGTATATAATTCAGTTAGTTTTATAGAGAAGCACCTAAACTTCAGTGTGTTGGTAGCTGAGATTGATCTCCAACACATACTCTGATTTTATCATGAACTAAAGTGTACTCTGTTAGCAAAATATCTCATAAACCACTGGGTGGATGGTAATGACAGTCACAGGACGTTGGCACTGGGTGCACATCAACAGTAAATTCCAATTCAAGATGGCCGCCACAGCTAAATCACCTTTAAAGCTGCAGTATGTAGCTTTTTTTATGAACATATTTCTTCACTCTGTCACTACCTCCTGACAGACTGATGTTAGCCAGGTAATCTCTGAAAAAAATTTAAAAAAAATATTGTCCCCTTGCTTCTCCAGGTGGTAAATAAGCATTTCTAAAAAGAAAAGGTGACCCGCCATTTTCCAGCCAATAAAAACAGAGTTTGTAACCAGCCAATAAAAACAGAGCTTGAATTTGAATCAGCCAATAAAAACAGAGCTTGAATTTGAAATTCAACAGACCACAAGGGGGCAGAGCCACATATGGCTCTGAGGGGGAGGGATCAGAATGCTTTGCCTGTTGAAAATATTTCTAACTGCTGCAGTTCTACAGAAACTGCATACTGAACCTTTAAACAACAGACGTTTTTCAGATTTTGAGCTAAAGTTGGTTGTGGTAGTAGCTGAGAGTCATCCTCAACACACACTCTGAGTGCCAACATCATATTGCACCTGATGTTTCCAGGATTTGACCAAGATGGCTCCATCTGTCGGGCGATGGGCATTCTCCCCAGAGATGCTGAGATTAAAACGTTTTAACGGCTTCTTTTCTTCTTTTCCAGCCTTCGCTCTTTCAACTTGCCACCTTGTCGGAACTGTGAGCTCCTGAGTTCTTCGCCCCCCTCCCACCTGCAGCATTTCACCGCCATCTCCTCCTCCTCCACCTCCTCACTGGGCCTCCTGCAGCTGCTGCAGGAGCACAGCATCTCAGCCTGTCCTCACCCGCGTCACGGCGACGTTCACCGCAGCCGCGGCACCAAACCTCCACGCCCCGCCCTCAAAGACGAAGCCGCGGGTTGGCTGTCGGACAGAAACGGGAAGAGGAACGTCTTCAGCCTGAACCTGGTGGAGAAGCTGCAGAGCCTCGGGCTGCACAGGGTGGCAGCCTGGGGGATGAAGAGCTGCGGCGACAGAGTCCAGCGTCCCCCGAAGGTGTGACGCGTTCACCACCGAGACTTTCTGGAGACGCACACCTGCCCCGAAGCAGCCGTGAGATCCCCGACCCACCGCAGCAGCCGTGTCTTTGAAACAAAAAGCCACAGAATGTGTTGGAGCCATACTTGACTCGTAGGCTGAGTACATTGTCTCCCTGCTGAGACGTTTTCACCCCAGGACGCCTGAAAACCATTCACACAGTAAAACGAGAAAAATATTTTTTTTATTGTGTGTTTGTGAATGTTATTTTACAGATTCTGCCATCCCTGGTTTTAAAAACCTTTTTTTTTTTAAGTTTCCAAGGTGAAACCTTAGTTATTTGTACATAGTTTAATATTTAAAAAGAGACTGCACACAGTAAATATCACTGAAGAACATCCAAATGCACTAAAACACTCCGGTCTAAAAGAGCACGTTATTTAAAACACTGCAGCAGATATAAAGACTGAAGTATTTCACTTTCTCTGTCCGTTCGGCTGTTTGTCTGCTTTCACCTGCAGCTTTTGGACTTCCCTTGAAGCCGAACCAAACCGGGTTTGATGTTCTGCATCAGAGACAGGAAACGAGACTTTCTGAAGGAATAGCTGCCGTACAAATGTGCTGTACTTGACGTCATCAGGGCTTTCTGTTTATCACGATCGTGCTGGGCTTTCTGAACTATTGGTATTTAATAATTAAAATTAAACGGCACGTTTCTTTCTGCACAATCAACTGTAGCAAAAGGCATAGGACACTGGATTTAAAAGGGATCGTATCAGGTTTTATTGTCGTGTTGTTTCTCTGCACTGCTCTGCTGCATTCTGATGTTGTCGTGTGTAACTTTTACCACCTGTGAATAAATAAATTTAAAAAGTGTCTCAGTTTCAGCTCAAGTCCACACACAAATAAAACGTCTGCTGGGAAGTATTTCTGCATGTTTTTATTTATAAATTTTCAGAGGGTGTAAAAGCTTCACTTTCTGTACAGTCTGAAGTAAAAACGAAGAGCTCTCCGGTTGTTGTTGTTGTTGTTTTTGTTGGAGCTGCTCCTCATTCTGCGTCCCGGCGTCCAAAGTCCACCCAGCCCTGGTAGTCCCGGTCGGACGCGCAGTCGGAGTTCATCACCTCTGTGAACAAACCATTCCTACGTGAACACACACATTGGAGCATTCGTCACATTTCGTCAACACAGCAGACGCTGCAGTCTGGGAGTTTATTCTACAGAGAGGTATATCAATAAACCGTTGCATTAAAAACATAAAAACTGAAGTTTTTATTTTACACAAAGCAGGTGGAGAAAAACGTAGTCTTTTACAGAGTCATTGAATAGTTGTGTAAAATCAAAAAAGAAGGAAATGAAAACGACACTGCAGAAAATATAAAACAATCTCATTACATAATAAAAAGTAAAAATAATATTTTCTATTATAGAGTAATCATGTTTTACGGTGTTCATTGATTTCTTTTGTTTTTAACATATACAGTATTACTCAAAACTTCACGTAACTGCAACACTTGTAACAATGTGATGACATTAGTAAACATAATGTGAAATCTATATTTAGAATACAGTAGTCCCTCACTACTTCGCGGTTCATTTATCGCGGACTCGCTCTATCGCGGTTTTTCAAAATAAGATTGGACATGACACACAATTGGCTGATTGATGGATGAGCCGCACAATTGGCATGGCATTTTTATTTAAAATGAATTATATTAAATTTTTTAGCACTTGTTGCACCTTTGTGCAACCCATACTGCTGCAGGATAAACTTCCTGCTTCAGCTGTTCACCGTGCAGAGCTGAGAAGTGGGCGTGGCCAAGAGCGCTTGCAGGTGATGGAGCAGCGTAGGCAGGGAGCTGAAATCATGACGTTCTGTGCTCTTTTAGAGTGTTTAGAGCTTGGAAATATTAGAATATTGCAAGAGTGGGAAGAGTTTAAAACGCCTTTTTATACATTTATATATAAATACTAAAATAAACTACTACTTTCTACTTGTACTACTATTCGCAGTTTTTCACTTATCACAAGGCTTCAGGGTACAGATCCCCCACGATAAACGAGGGACTACTGTATTTACATTATTATGATATAATTTTTTTCCCGCTAAGGTGGCAGCATTAGGCTTCCGTACGGTTGTAAAATAATTTATATATTTTTATTTTAATCAAACAAAAAAAAAAAACACACACACAAAGGCAAAAACTTGACTTTAAACAGTCCTGATGCAATAATCCACAAATAAATGTAACAAGGTTGAGTCAGGTAATCTGGACGGATTCTTCTTGAAACGTTTCGTCTTTTGTCCAAAAGACTTGTCTGAAGTCTATTTTTAATTTTATTCATGAGTTTGGCTCATGTATTTCTGTTATAGTCTATGATGTATTGTTACTATTTCAGTCTTCTTCTTTCGGCTGCTCCCTTCTTCAGGGGTCGCCACAATGAACTAACTCGCACGAAGACTTGGCAACTGTTTTTACACCAGACGCAACCACAGTCCACCGAGCTACCACAGCCCTCTGTGTGGAGCAGAGAGCTGCCATCTAGGACACCTGAGGAGCAGATGGTGGTAAAGGGCCCAGAGTGGGACAAACGAGGGTGGAGGCAGGTGTGGGTTTTTCACCTTTCCTGTCCCAATGTATTTTATTGCTAGTGGCCCCATTTACTTTTATTTCCAACTAATAATTTTTTAAATTTTGTTTCAACAAATGTTTAGTTAACTTACAAACATTTGATGTTTAAAATATGACGAAACGATTAAAAAAAAACACTTGATCTTGCCCAATTGTGAGTCTGATTCAGAGTATACAGCATTTTATGAATGATAATGCTTTATAAACTATTCATATGCTATATATATATTTATTATAATCTTAAGGGGACAGAGATATTTGTAAAACCAAAATCCAGAACTAGTTTGAATGGACGGTCTACCTCAATCCAGGGAATTGGACTGTGGAATGCTTTGGAGAATGAAGTTAAAAATGCCAAGTCAATGTGTACATTTAAGAAAATTATCAAAACTAAATTGTTAAAAAAAAATATATGAAGTATAATGTATATTGTATTAGTTAGAAAATTAGAGTTATTCATTTTGTTCTGTTACTGGAAGATTATTATTGTTTGAACTGATTGTTTGAAAAAAGGGGCAGATATAAGATTGTACATTATCATTTATGGGATTGTTTTGTATTGTGTTTTTTGTAAAAATAAATGAACAAATTTAATAAACATATGCGTTAATCATTTATTAAGAAGCTGTACAAAAGCATCAAATTGTATCAAACAGTTTAGATTTTATTTGTATTTTGTATAAACTATTCAAACAGGGAGGGTGTGTTGTTACTGTGAAATCAGAGAATGAGGCCGGGAATACATTTTTTCAAACTTTATCTCGTTTTTCTCCACGTCATGGACTAAATGCAGAATTTATTTTTTGACAGATGTAAAAATAAAAACTTCATAATTGTCCCTGAAACGAACAAAGAGAAGGTGTTTACCTGAAATGGCTCTCACGATCTGTTTGGTCATCAGGTCCCGCTCGTCCTCAGACAGATGTGCTCGTCTCTCCTCTCGAGCCTGCGGCTTCAGCTTCTCCTTCTGGGCCAGAAGTTTCTGCAGGATGTTTGTTCCCGTCGCCGGTGCTGCGGCAGGCGAGGAGGCTGCGTCGGATCCGAGCATCAGCAGCATCATCAGCAGCAGGCCGACCACCACAAGTTTCCCTGCCATGTCTGAGCAGAAGAACTCTGTGGGCACCAAACAGATGTTCTGTTCCTGTGAGGAGCATCCGAGCCTTTTATACCAAACACTTGGAGGTGGAAAATCAAAGCCAGATAAGAG
This sequence comes from Garcialebias charrua, assembly GCA_038048925.1. Lineage (NCBI taxonomy): Eukaryota > Metazoa > Chordata > Actinopteri > Cyprinodontiformes > Rivulidae > Garcialebias > Garcialebias charrua. The sequence goes on from JBBPBX010006145.1 coordinate 7,649, forward strand.
CTTCACTGCAGAACATCTGATGGATCCACTCACCTTAGCAGGACGTGCGTAAAGGAAGCAACAAGTGGAAAAAAACTCAATATTTTGGTTTCTAAAGTGCTACAAAAACTATAAAACAAATCGATGCATTTACACAAGAGATCCAATCGTCAGAGAGGATTTTATAATCCATTCGAAACATCCCACGTAACCATGGAGACGCTCTGGAGTAAACGGAGGGGGAACAAAGGCGCAAACCATTAAAAACACATTAAAGTGAGAACGCTAAGATTTATTGTGTGAACGTTTATGAATCATTCACTCTTTTGATCCATTTTTCTTCCGTACATTTTTCAGCATCTTTCTCATTCCATACTTTTTGTGCTATTTCAACAAATTATATCAAAATGTTCAGCTCATTCAGGACATCCTGCTATGACTTTTGGTGTTGGTACAACTTTAGCTCTTTGAATTATTTAGCCTTTTCTGCCACCTTTTTCCTCATAGAAAATTATCTGAGCTCATTTTACATTGGGGTCTGCATCTGCAACCTTTACAACCAAAAGAGCCATTTTACGCCTTTGTTCACTAAATTAAAAGCGTTCAGAGCCGCAACCTGCTACAGATGTGGTTAACAACTGGTGGCCCATGGGCCACTTTAGGTTTGTTGGAAGGGGCTTTTGTGGCCACAAGGGGTGACATTATAAAAATAAAACAACTAATAATTTATATTTTTACAATTTAAGACAAATGAAAAAAACTGATTATTTTAAAGAGAGGGTTTGTTAATTAATAAAAACTATGAACTATACAAACCTAGGTATCTTTTTAACTGTGGAAAAATGAATTAAGTATAAAAATAAATTATAACGTTAAAGTTTTACTCCTTTTACTTGTTCCAATATCCACATATTTGCAAATTAAACGACAGAAAAACTGCTGTAACTAGTCGTTTTTTGTTGTTTGTATAACAACCAATTCAGTTTTGGTCAAAGCTTGAAAGAGCTGCTGCAGAGGGACCAAAGAGCCGCATGTGGCTCCAGAGCCGCAGGTTGCAGACCCCTGCTTCAGATTTTTAGAGCCGTTTACAACCTTTTTCTGCTCCTTTCACATTTTGTTCTGGTTCAGCTTATTCCAGCTTCTTGGTGGAAATTTATTTTTTATTTTTTCAGAATTACAGCTGTTTTTTGCTCCTTTCAGATTATTTCTGATACAACTTTTTTGTGCATTTTCTACTTTCTGCTGATTTCAGCTTGTTTTGCTACCTTCAGCTTATTTATGTGAGTTTCAACTTTTTCTGCTATTTCAGCTAATATTTAGCTGTTGTTATGCTAATTTTAGCTTCTTTTTGGGGGGCTAATTCCACACTTTTGCACTCATTTAAACTTTTTTCAACCTAATTCAGCAAAAATGTGCTCCCCACTTCTGGTATTTAAAGCTTATTTCTGCCATTTTAGCAAATGTTCAACTGTTTTTAGCTAATTTAAGCTTTTTTTTTAGCTAATTTCCTAATTTTTGTGCTCATTTCTGCTTATTTAAACCTACAAAGTCATTCAGCAAATATGTGTTCTTTCTGCTTTCTGCTAACTTAGTCTTGCTCATCCATTTCAGCTAGATTTCAGTTTTTAGCTAGTTTCAGCTGTTTTTTCCCCCCAGCAAGTTCTTCAGTAATAAGCATTCACTGCATTTTCACAGGAAATGCAATTTCTCTAGTTGTATTTTTTTAAAGAATAAAAATAAAACGGACAACAAAATGAAGCTTTTACAAATTATTTTAGTGTTTTAGTTGTTTATGTGAGTTTTTTATTTTCTGGTTCATTTGTGTGTTTGTGTTTTCTGAACGTGTGTGATTATGCGGTGCAAATGACAATAAAGACTCTCTGACTCTCTGACTCTGATTATGTCATTCTGTCATTCTATCCTCTTCAACAGACTAACCTCCATTGGCAACTCTTATCTCTCTGACCGCACTCAATTCATTCAGATTACCGTAAATCCTTCCGTTCCAGTCTTCCCCTGTCTCCACGGACGTCCCCCAAGGCTCTGTCCTCGGACCCCTCCTCTTCATCATTTACCTCCTTCCCCTAGGTCACATCTTCTGCAAATACGGCGTCCATTTCCACTGCTATGCTGATGACACACAGCTCTACTTGTCATCAAAACCAAACTCCACCCACCCACCCTCCATCCTCACCGACTGTCTCAATGAGCTAAATCACTGGTTTTCTAACAATTTCCTTCAACTAAACAGCAACAAAACAGAAATCATTCTTGTTGGTACCAAAAACTCTATTTCAAAATCAGAACATCTTCTCGTCCCCCTTAACAACTCTCTGCTATCCCCCTCCCCTCAGGTCAAGAGCCTCGGTGTCATCCTCGACACCACTCTCTCCTTCACTTCACACATCAACAATATTACTCGGTCTGCCTATTTCCACCTCCGTAATATTAACCGTCTCCGTCCTTCTCTCACACCCCGCTCCACAGCCATCCTGGTGCACAGTCTTGTGACTTCCCGTATCGATTACTGCAACTCCCTTCTCTACGGCCTCCCCAACAAATCTCTCCACAAGTTACAGATGGTCCAGAACTCAGCTGCCCGTGTCATCACTCAAACCTCCTACTATAACCACATCACTCCTGTCCTGCAGCAGCTCCACTGGCTCCCGGTTAAATCACGCATCATCTTCAAAATTCTACTCCTCACGTTCAAAGCTATCCACAACCTTGCCCCTCCTTATCTATCTGACCTCCTACAAATCTCCATCCCATCACGCTCTCTCAGATCCTCCTCTTCGCTACATCTCCATGTACCCTCTGCCCGCCTCTCCACCATGGGGAGCAGGGCCTTCACCTGCTCTGCCCCTCACCTCTGGAACGCTCTACCGCCAGACCTTCGAAACACCACCTCCCTTTCTCTGTTCAAGACTGCTCTGAAAACACATCTCTTTAGACTAGCTTATCATTAACTTTACTAAATGTATTTTATATTATTTTGTATTTTATATTCTTTATGTATTTTATATTTCAATTTGTTACTGCTGATGTTTGAACTGTTTGTTTTCTTGCTGTGAAGTGTCCTGAAAAGCGCTTTTAAATAAAAAGATTATTATTATATTATTATTATTATATTTTGTGTCCAGTTTTGTTTTTGTTTGTTTTGTATTTAGATTTTTTTAATTGTGATTTGACAAATGATGTTTCAGTTTCTTATAGTTCATTTAGAGAAAGTCTTTTTTCTTTGTAATTTTTTTAAAATTTGAGCTTATTGGTTGAATTTGATGATAATAAACTTTGATTTGACTTTTTATCTGGTTGTGTAACATTTATTGTTTATTTTTATGTGTGATTTATAAAGTTTCAAGTTTTCTTGTTTACGTTTATTGTAATTTGTTTTGCATTTTTATAAAAAGGTTATGAAAAACTTTACAGGTTTATTAAACATTTTGTGTTGAGATTTTGTGCTTCTTAAATATGTATTTTATTTTACTCATCTATTGCCTGTCCATTTAATAATAATAATAATAATAATAATGACTTTCCGTGAAATCAAATCTTCACTGTCGTTTTAATTGTCATCAGCTGAAGGTTTTGTTTGTTTTTTGTGAAATCGCCGTCCTCATCCGTATCTGACGAGTCTCGTGGGATCGTTGGGACGCGTTGCCAAGCTTTTAGTGAAACGGTTTTATCGGTGGCAACATCGATGTTGACAGAATGAATGGATTTTCCTCTGTTCTGTTCTGACGATGATTGACCCGCTTCTGAGCAGAAACAGGAACAGAACCTGAGCGGGGCGGCTGAAGGTCCACAGAGAGTCACATGTGCGTTCATTATACTCTGTCGAGCCAGAACACAACTTCAAAACGACAGAAACACAACACGTGGTTTTCAGCAAATAGTTGAAAGGGGGAGTGGTGGTGCAGAGGTTAGAGAAGGTGGGCCTGTGATTGGAGGCTCATCAGTTCAACTCCACGGACCGACAACATCAAAATGTGTGTGGGAAAGGTGAAATACTGCCTCCACACCCATTTGCCCCACCTTGGGCCCTTGAGCAAGACCCTCAACCCCAACCGTCTGCTCCCCCAGGCGCCCTATAGCAGCCCTTTGCTCCACACAGAGGGCTGTGGTAGCTCGTTGGTCTGTGGTTGCATCAGGAAGAGCATCCGGCGTAAAAACAATCATCAAGTCTTTGCACAAGTTAGTTCACTGAGGAAGGGAGCAGCCGAAAGAAGAAGATTTAAAAAAAACTTGCAAATGATAGAAATGGGCCACAAGAAAAGAGGGAGATGTTTTTCTAATCTAAGGTGAATCAAGGGAATTCAAAAAATTCAATCCAGGCTAATTTAATTTAATTCAACCAAAATCTGAGTCATGTTGTTCAACAAGTCTTCAAAGAGTGAAAGGTTTCAAACTGTCTTCAGTGGCATGTTGCCTCACAGGAGCATTTCTTAAAAGCTGAAGAACTCGTCCGTGCGTGTCCCCCTCTCTCTGCTCTGCACTCGGATGTCTTCAGCTTTCTCCCACACAGCTTTTGTTCCTCTCTTTCTCAGACTTTGTGTTTTTGTTAATCCGGTCCAGCCCGACTCCTGAAAACACGACTCGGAGCTGGTTGTCGGAATGTGACCTCACTTTTGGGAAATGCTTTTCAACATTTGAGCAGGAATGCATCAAACCCCAACGGTTCAATGTGATGAACACACAGGAGACTGTTGTTCTGCTTGACCAGCTGTCTGGACCAAATTCATCCAGTCTACCTGCTGCTTGTTGATGAAGCTCAGATTAAAACCCAAATGATGCGTCCTCTTCGAAATATTGCTGCTCCTCCTGGTTATGTTTAGCCCGTAAACAGCTGAGATAGTTCAACTTAACGTGTAAAGGCTTTCCCACTTAGAGCTTCTTCTCTATGCGTTTTAGTTCAGCTGACCTTCGGCTGTTTTAACCATTTAAAAAACGTTCAGCTTGTTCAGGAATGCCTGGTTGTTTTAATTAGTATTTACAGAGTTTTAAAAAATGTTTTTGTCGCTCATTTCTCCTCCAGGGGTTTTTGCTTCAGTAAGAAACTTCCCCAAGTCTGTCCTTCCTGATTAAATACGTTAAATAATCAAAACAAGCGATGACCCCGTCGCTGAGGGTTTGAACAGTGAACGTTTGGTTTTAGAGGAGTGTTTTTCTGGACTGGGATTGAACAGGGAGTGCTTGTAAACCTTAATGTTTTTGGTGCAATATATTCAAGTGGGCAAGAGTTAGAGCTGTTATTTCTAACCCGAACCCGGCCCAGCCCGACCCGGATTAGGACTGGGCCAAAACAATGTGCTTAATGTGCGGGCCGGTGTCGGGCTTTTGATTGCGTCAGCGGACGTGCGTGGCTGACGATCCAGTTATTTGGCAACATGGATTGCCATACATTCACCAGCCGCACGTGGCCATTTGACTACACACTGACCGGCCTTGAAAGAGGAAAAAAACAAAACAATTCAGTTAAAATAAAGAAAGACATTCAAATAAATGAGACATCTTTGTTCTTTCCTTTAGAAGGTGGTGGTATAATAAATAAATAAAATTTAAAAAACAGCTCCACTCAGCGGGCGCGCGCGGCCGACGACCCAAACAGGTGAGATCACAAAATACCCGGCATGTCAGAGCAGGGTCCGTGTATGAATAATGCAGAATGCAGTCAGAAGCAGGGATTTAATGCACGTTGACAGCCATGAAGGGACAAATGCCCTGTCAGCTCCAATCTTCTGCCCCTTTTAATCAGCCGTGCGCGGCCGCCAACCGTTATTAACTATATAAGCGGCCGTGGCGTAGTGGTAATGGCAGTCGTCCCCCGATCGAAAGGTTGGAGGTTCGAATCCCGGTTCCCCACACCATGTGTCGGTGTGTCCCTGGGCAAGACACTTAACCCCGAGTTGCTCCCGGTAGGACTGGAAGGCGCCTTGCATGGCAGTCGCCGCTACCGGTGTGTGAATGTGTGTATGAATGGGTGGATGGTTGGTATTGTAAAGCGCTTTGGGGCTCCTCACAGGGGGCTGGAAAGCGCTATATAAATAAGCTCCATTTACCATCTAAGCAGGTGACCCCCGAGGAAAGGGGCAGCCAAAACAAAGCTATACCGGTAGACAGATATAGATAGATATATAGTTATAGATAGATATAGATATAAAAAAATTGTATGCCTCTTTTATGATTGTCTATTGTTGTCCCTTGTTGTCATCACTCTTTGTTAAATAAATCAGGTCTCTCTTGTAAATGAGTCTTTGAGGCTCAATGGGATTAACCTGTATAAATAAAGGTTGAATTAATTAAAAAAAAGCTTAATTAAAAATGTTGTAGGGAGGGGTTTCGGGTTCGGAGCTGTAATTACTGTTAATTCGTCAAGTTGGTTGGGGTTCGGAAATGATGGCTGTGGGCTGGGGCCGCGTCGGGTTGGATTTTTTGGGCTTGAACTCTCGTAGAAGTTGCACTGTGTAGAAGAAGAGAGATATGTTTTTATTATATTTTGCTTGTGTGAGGTGGTGCAGAGAGACGGATCCTGGCTGAGCGAGAAATCAACAGAATTGTGCGGTGCTGGAGCCAGGTGATCATAGGTTAATCTTTGGCCACCCCAATCATTAAATAAAATATGCTCTTGATAAACACCAGAACAGATGGATTATATATATACAGGTAGTCCCCGACTTACGAACGAGTTCCGTTCCTACGTGATGTCGCGATTCGAATTTCGTTGTAAGTCGGAAAATACGTCCAAGCTGCATCTTATACATACAATTCTGTATTTTACCAAGCACTTAGCCTATCCTTTTTTTTTCTTTTATAGATGGCCTCCCTTCTCACCTTACAGCCATCCTCTTCACACCATTATGATTTTTTTAAGGATAGAAAGAAAGGAAAGACAGAGAGTAAGACTACAAAACATAACAATTATCCACAAAAAGAGCACAAGGCAAATACACCCGACTGCAGTCTGCAATCCTGCAAAGTACATGACAGAACACAGCAACAAAACACATACCGGTATGCATAAAAGACCCATAACATTCATGACTTTGCAGTAGATTTCTATAAATATATATACCTATACTGTACCTACAAATATATACAGTACATACATACATATACATTCATATGCAGTCACATACCCATCTACATATCTACATACATGCATAAAAGACCCATAACATTCATGACTTTGCAGTAGATTTCTATAAATATATATACCTATACTGTACCTACAAATATATACATACATACATATACATTCATATGCAGTCACATACCCATCTACATATCTACATACATGGGCGTAGCCAGTATTTTATGAGGGGCGGTTCGTTTAAAGGAAAAGTGGACCTTGAAAGAGCAACATGCCTCGGTGGTTCACTGGAAACGCGTCGGGTTGCTGCTCCAAACCTTTTCTTGACTCGGGTTCAAACCTCACTTGGTTGAACTTATTTTACGTTTGTCTTTTATTGGATAAAAAAAAGGAGTTTGTGTTAACCACAGGCATATTAACTCCTTTTTTTTTATCCAATAAAAGACAAACGTAAAATAAGTTCAACCAAGTGAGGATCGAACCCGAGTCGAGAAAAGGTTTGGAGCGGCAACCTGACGTGTTTCCAGTGAACCACCGAGGCATGTTGCTTCTTCCAGGTCAACTTTTCCTTTAAACAGACCGCCCCTCATAAAATCCCTAGGCGGGACTTCATAGACAAAGTGGGCGGTTCGTTCGAACCCCGCAAACCCCCCCTGGCTACGCGCATGACATATGATATCTACACATACATCCCTGCATCCATTTGTGTGTGGTTGTGAGCATGCATAAGTGAATAATGCTTCTCTAATAGAACATTCAATAGCAACCGTGAAGCATCAGAGATCCGCCCCCCAAGACCCGAGGCAGACATAAGGGGGCCCAGAGCCCAAGACCCCAAGAAGGACCCAGAGAGCAGAGCCCCCAGGGCCAACCAAACAGGACGAACCACTCTCCCACCCCCCAGATCCGACCATAGGGGAGAACCGGAAGATCCCCACCAGCGACTACACACAATGACCCACCGGGGCCAACAGCGACAAACTCACAGACCCACGCCGGAACCCGCTGCACCGACGTAGCCCCAGGCCTAGGCACCAAGGCCCGGGCACCGGGGACGCCCACCCCTCAGGCCCCGGCCCGACAGGACCAGAGGACCCGAGCCCCACCAGGCAGCTACCAGGCCGAGCCGACACACGCCCAAGCGCCCAACCCCCGACACCGAGGGCCCCAAGCGCGCCGCAGGCAAGGACACACCCCACTAGGGGGCCACGTGGAAGGGGCGCGATACCAGCAGCCCCAGCTGTATCAAAGAGGGGGCAGTCTAAGTCCCGGCCTGACAAATAGATATTCATACACAGACACAATCACACAGACCGACCCTCAGCCTCACCCTCACTCACTCAAGGACATACAATAACGACACATTCCATTCATAATCCCGATACTCACTCTATACCCCCCAGGTCCAAGACATGTACCTGCCCCCTACATGGGGCAGCCCACACCCAAACCCAGGAGGTAGGCCCATTCATTCTGGGGTGGACAGGAGCCGACATCCAAGATCCGGCCCAACCCGCGCCCAGCCGACAGGACAGGACACCCGAGCCCAAGCAGCCCCAGGGAAGGCGCAGTGCCAGCCCCGCCCACGGCAAACCCCCAGGCCCCGAACCCCCCCATAGTCCAGGACAACACCCGACGACCTGCTACTCTACCGGACCCCACCCCCAGAACGGCAGCCAGGGAACCAGTGGGTAGCAAGAAAAAATAAAATAAAATAAAATAAACAAATAAATAAATAATACTAGACCCCGACACACACACCCCTGCCCCCATGTGCTGTTGATGTGTGTTGTTGTAAAGTGCAATTTAAAAAAAAAGGAGAGAAGAAGGAGCAGAGGCTGGCATAATGCCGGTTTCCCCTCCACCCCAATTCTAACCCAAGCCCTTACTGTCTAAATCAGGGGTGTTCAGACTTTTTCAGCATGCGAGCTATTTTTGAAATGATCAAGTCAAAGTGATGTACCTACTATAAGGCCCCGTTTACATGAAAACAACCTGTGGAAACAGTGATTTTTCAACGTTTATTAGGGGTAATAAACAAAAAATAAGCTGGTTTACATGAAAAATGCTGTAGTTTTCATGTCAGTCGGGTTGCCAGATAAGAAATTATGAACTATAGTACAGTACTGTGGCTTTAAAATTATAGTATTTTGACCTAAACTGTTGTGTTTGCTGCATAAAGATGTTCTAAGATTCAATTCAGTTTATTTATATACAGTAGCGTCAATTCACAAAAGAAGTAATCTCAGGCACTGAACAGACAATTGTTTTTTTTTATGTCATGCTGCGATCTACCAGTACTACCTCAGAGATCTACCAGTAGATTGCGATCTACGTAATGAGCACCCCTGGTCTAAATGCATCATTGGAAGTGAGCACAGGAGATGAGAGTGAGAGTGTGTCATCCAGCCACCCATAATCATCTAAGACCTTTCTGGTCTTAGATGAACACTGAAAAATTATCAGAAAGCCTGAGGAAAAATACTTAAAATGATTTACCAGGGGGCAGTATTATTATATAGTATAAGTATTAATACTAATACTTATAAGTACAACAAAGCAGATACTGACTGACAGTGCATGACTGACCCACCTTCTTGACAAAGAAAACTTTATCAAGACCGTTCCTTCAGTTTGGTTCATGTTAAGAACAATTTTCACCCCCTGCTCCTGGACCTCCCTACATGGCAGCTTCTTTAGTGGCAGAACGACTGGCCCCCACTGGCCCCACGTTTATAAACTGTCACACCCGGAGAGTTTTCACACCATCAATGTGTTGATCCCGTCATAAAACTGTCCCCACAGGCCTGAATATTCCCCCTGCAGGAATACACGCTTTAAAAGACAGAGGATCACTGACGTACGGTGTAAAAATATTAGAAAGACAACTGTTTATCTGCACTACCACAAATAAGACCATGTTTCTTGGAGGATTTCTGGCCTCACTTGAAGGAATGCGGAGCATTTAAAGCAGAGAAAGGCCTGCAGGCAGCTGGACACTCTGATGAAACGCTTCAGCCTGGTAGTCCATCAGGTTCTGCCCTGACTGCCACAGACAAAGGGGCTTCAGCTCACACCCTGGACCTGATCGGCATTGTGGCACAGTTGGTAAAGTTGCCACCTTCGAGTCACAAGGTTTACAGATCGAATCCTGGCCAGGAACCGTTCTGGGTGGAGTTTACATGTTCTCTTCATGCATTCCTCTGACGAACAAACAACATGCAAATAGGCTAATTGGTAACTCTACATTGCCCCTAGGTATGAATGGTTGTTTTTCTCGTTTGTCTTCATACGTCCCTGTGATGGACTCTCCTTGTCGAGGGTGTAACCCACATCTCGCACAGTGAAAACTGGTCATGGACACCAGTGACCCCCGCGACCCAGAAAGGAAGAAGCAGGTAAAAATGATGGATGGATGGATGTCTTGAGCAGGTCACAGATATCGATCCAGCATTTTTCATTGATTGGTATCAGAGCCGCTCTGCTATGAGCCTGTGTTGCAGTGAAAAGACAACAAGCACACTGCATCTTCCAACAAGAGACTCATTTGGATTCATCTGATGTTAAGTTCTGGTCACAACAACGGGGAGAAAAAAATATCTTCAGTCATGGGACAAATTGTTCGGCTGGAGTAATTTGTTTTTAGAGATGTTCGGGTAAAATCTTGACCAAATGGGGATGGACAATGGGTAGTCTGTGTTTTGTAAGTGGATAATGTTCCCATAATTTTGCTAAACATTAGTATAACAATGGTCAAAACAATACAAATCTGTTGACTCGAATAAAAACTGAATTTACAGAGTTCAATGCTAATTCCCCAATTGATCATATTACAATTGGAGATTTTCATTTTGCTCCAGATGAGTTGATGGATCCTTGGCATTCACCACCAGAAACTAACTAACCAGAAACCCTATTGTTTAGGACTTTGTCAACAGTATGGAATTTATTTGTTTTATTTAAAAGTTTATTCATTAAAAAAAAGCTAAACAATCCTATAAATTATAAAAATATAAAATATAAAATGAAAGGCAGCAGAAAGAAGAATTTTTTTTATATCTCCCCCCTTTTGCAAACAATTAGTTCAAACAATATTAAACTTCAAGTAATAAACTTCAACTTCAACTCAAACATAAACTTCAACTTCAAGTAAGTAACTTCTGAAAATTCTGAAATTGTCCTGTCCTTCTGAAATTGATAGATGTTTGGAGAACTCCATACAGTGGATTCAAACTGTTCACCTGGCACAAACCTAATGGTTAAATTAGATCACGTATTGATTATCAGCTGGTATCTGATGCAATCCTAGATTATGCTAAAGAAACAACAATACCGGTAGTCAACTGTCCTCAGTGGTTCCCAACCCTGGTCCATGAGGAACACCATCCTGAATGTTTTAGCTGTTTTCCTGCTTTGACACACCTAATTTGAATGATTTGATGATTAACAGGATTCAGCAGAACTTAATCACTGAAGCAGGGAAACAGCTAAAACACGCAGGGTGGTGTTCCTCAGGGACCAGGGTTGGGAACTACTGATCTAAGTGATCACTGCATTATCAATTTGAAAAAAAGAAAAGAAAAAGAAAAAATAAAAGAAATAGAAAATTAGTAGGCATAAAGATTATTGGAAATTTAATTCACAACGGCTACAAATTTCAGTTTTGTCAATCCATTAAAGAACTAGATATAAACAATGATAATAAAATTGAAACACCAATACTTATCAGTAAATATGAATATTTGTACTGTAAATGAGTGTTAGAAAATATTCAATTAAATTTAGACATGCTTTAAAAAGGAAGATGAGAGTAGCAGAAAACAATGATGGTCAAAGATCGTATGTCACTTCACAGTCAATTAAATTGGAGTGAATAAGAAAATAGAATATTAACTACCGGTAACTTGGAAAACAGACAAGAATATAATTCAATTAAAAGTCTCATTTTTGATGGAGTTAAACGTTCAGAGCTCAAACACATTCAGTCACAGAAGAAGTATTTTAGCCTTTTGCTAAAATCAAAAGAGTTAATTTTATTTCTCATTAATGTACACTCAGCACCCCATCTTGACATAAAAAAAAGAAGTGTAGACATTTTTGCAAATTTATTAAAAAAGAAAAACGGAGATATCACATGTTCATAAGTATTCAGACCCTTTGCTCTGTATTGAGTAGAAACACCTTTTTGAGCTGTACAGCCATGAGTCTTCTTGGGAATGATGCAACATGTTTATCACACCTGGATTTGCAGATCCTCTCCAGTTCCGTTGGGTTGGATGGTGAACGTTAGTGGACAGACATCTTCAGGTCTCTCCAGAGATGCTTAATTGGGTTTAGGTCAGGGCTCTGGCTGAGCCAGTCAAGAATGGTCACAGAGTTGTTCTGAAGCCACTCCTTTGTAATTTTAGCTGTGTGCTTAGGGTCATCGTCTTGTTGGAAGGTGAACCTTCAGCCCAGTCTGAGGTCCAGAGCACTCTGGAAAAGATTTTCTTCCAGGATATCTCTGTACTTGGCTGCATTCATCTTTCCTTTAATTGCAACCAGTCGTCCTGTCCCTGCAGTTGAAAAACATCCCCATAGCATGACGCTGCCACCACGTTTCACTGGTAGCATTGTATTGGGCAGGTGATGAGCAGTGCCTGGTTTTCTTCTTCACACATACTGCTTAGAATTAACGTCAAAAAGTTCAGTCTTCGTCTCATCAGACCAGAGAATCTTATTTCTCATTGTCTAGGAGTCCTTCGTGTGGTTTTGACAAACTCTACGCAGGCTTTCATTTGTCTTGCACTGAGGAGGCACTTCCATCGGGGCACTCTGCCATAAAGCCCTGACTGGTGGAAGGCTGCTGTGATAGTTGACTGTGGAACTTTCTCCCTACTGCATCTCTGGAGCTCAGCCACAGTGATCTTTGGGTTCTTCTGTACCTCTCTCACCAAGGCTCTTCTCCCACGATTGCTCAGTTTGGCTGGACGGCCAGGTCTAGGAAGAGTTCTGGTCGCCCCAAACTTCTTCCATTTAAGGATTATGGAGGCCACTGTGCTCTTAGGAACATTGACTGCTGCAGAAATTATTTTATAACCTTGGCCAGATCTGTGCCTTGCCACAATTCTGTCTCTGAACTACTTGAGCAGTTCCTTTGACCTCATGATTCTCATTTGCTCTGACATGCACTGTGAGCTGTGAGCTCTTATAGACAGGTGTGTACCCTTCCTAATCAAGTCCAATCAGTTTAATTAAACACAGGTGGACTCCAGTTGAGTGGGAAACATCTCAAGGAGGATCAGAAGGAAATGGACAGCATGCGAGTTAAATATGAGTGTCACAGCAAAGGGTCTGAATACTTATGACCATGTGATATTTCCGTTTTTCTTTTTTAATAAATTTGCAAAAATTTCTACACTTCTGGTTTTTTTATGTCAAGATGGGGGGCTGAGAGTACATTAATGAGAAATAAAATTAACTTTTTGATTTTCGCAAAAAGGCTGCAATGAAACAAAGAATGAAACATTTAAAGGGGTCTGAATACTTTCCGTACCCACTGTAAGAAAACCTATTGAAAATCTTAGAAACAATTTGACAGCGCATTAAAAAAAAAGTTGGCTCTATTGGGCCAGACGCATTAACAGCTAACTATAAACATTTCTGGGAGGATTTAAAACTTCCATTGTTCCAGGCTATACAAGAACGTCATATCAGGAAGGAAATGATTGAACAAGGTAAAACTAATTCCAAAACCTGGGAATTTTAT
>JBBPBX010006145.1:21627-69498 GCA_038048925.1 Garcialebias charrua
TGGCAAACTCTACGCAGGCTTTCATTTGTCTTGCACTGAGGAGGCACTTCCATCGGGACACTCTGCCATAAAGCCCTGACTTGTGGAGGGCTGCAGTGATAGTTGACTTTGTGGAACTTTCTCCCTACTCCATCTCTGGAACTCAGCCACAGAGATCTTTGGGTTCTTCTCTCTCACCAAGGCTCTTCTCCTATGATTGCTCAGTTTGGCTGGACGGCCAGGTCTAGGAAGAGTTCTGGTCGCCCCAAACTTCTTCCATTTAAGGATTATGGAGGCCACTGTGCTCTTATTGTACATCCAGACCGAAAAGCGTTTCAACTTCAAAAAAGCTCGTCACGCACGCAAGTGGACGCACTGGACCCACAGTGGTGTCCAGACCAGAACGCGAAGCTGCGGCGGTGTGGCGGCGGCAGGGGAGGGGAGGAGCTTACCGGTATACTGAGTTCCTCACTGCACTCCGCCAGGCAAGGAGCTTTTTATTTCTGTCTCTGTAGAGCAGACTTGACTGGTCGTGAAGGACTTGTCGCGAACACACAGCTATGATCAGTTTCTCTTCCATAGTACACGACTTCGCGGTTTTTTTCTGTGTCCCACAAACAATACTTCACATAGTTGCGCAATTCCCGTCCCCTCGTTTCCGCGTCACATAGGGACTCTCCCCCTCTCTTCTCCCCCCGACTCTCCCTGATCAACCAATCAGGGAGAGTTGAACGGCGTTTGAATGTTTGAACGGCGAAATCATCAACATGTTCAAGGCGTGCTTTGGAGGCTGACGCGGGTTCACGTGCACGGAAAACGCTTTCCAGCACGCTCAACACGCACGTGACGTGACTCCCGATGCCAAGACGCGCCTGGAGGCGCGTCCCACATTGACTTTGCATGTAAACTGGACGCTCCTGCAGTTGTAACGCTGTTAGGTGTGGACGTACCATTAGGAACCTTGGCTGCTGCAGAAATTATTTTATAACCATAGCCAGATCTGTACCTTGCCACAATTCTGTCTCTGAGCTACTTGGGCAGTTCTTTTGACCTCATGATTCTCATCTGCTCTGACATGCGCTGTGAGCTCATATATAGACAGGTGTGTGCCCTTTCTAATCAAGTCCAATCAGTTTAATTAAACACAAGTGGACTCCAATGAAGGAGTGGAAACATTTTGGGATTGAACTGAACTGAACTGGTAGGCTACTGCATTATTTTATTTTTATTTTTTACCAGCCGTGTTACTGGCACTGTTTTGTACATGTTTGTGTATGTTACTGGTACATATTGTAGCCACATGGCCTCAGAGAGGAATTATGGGTAGCATTTATGTTCATTGTTTATCATTTCAGTTGGCTCTTTAGTATTTTTCTTTAAGTGATTACGGTAGTCTGTTCTTGTTAGCCTAGTTTATGTTCATTATGTGTTAGTTTGTGTTAGGCCATTCAATAGAG
Source organism: Garcialebias charrua (assembly GCA_038048925.1). NCBI lineage: Eukaryota > Metazoa > Chordata > Actinopteri > Cyprinodontiformes > Rivulidae > Garcialebias > Garcialebias charrua. Next base: position 23,064 of record JBBPBX010006145.1, read on the forward strand.
CAACCATGAGTGAGGGAGGTGGTTTCATGAAGACCTGTGGGGTTCGCTCTCTGTGTGTGTATAGAAAAGTAACATACAATTTATAAAACGCCATCTGGTGGTTGATTCTTGAGCTACAACAACAATGGCACATCTCTCTCAGTAGCTGTGCATATGACACAGTATTTAATTAAAAGTGTTAAAATGTTTCTGTGTAAATATTTCGTTACAGCGTGGACACCCATGGCTAGACAAGTGTGGCCTATATATGTACAGGTACTTATTTATTTATTTACTTTTATTTTGTGGGCATGGGTTATATTTAGGTGCGCTCAGTAGTCTGGAAATTATGGTATATCTGTTATTTTTAAGAGTTTACTGTAATCAGATTTATATTCTGTTATTTTTACAAGAATTTGCCGTAAAACATTTTACATTACATCTGTTTTACATAGTATCTTGCCGTAAATAAAAAAACAGTTCTCTACTGTTAAAGTGACGGTTGCTAAAATGTCATATGTGTCATATATGGTGACCATATTTTCTACAGTGAAATTCTGACAACCACAACAGCTGGTATTTTACCGTAAATTGTTCTTTTTTTACAGTGTATATTCAGGCCATACTATACATAGTACAGTATGTATCACAAAAGAGAGCAAGTATTTGTCCCGTCTTGACAACAAATTGAAGATTCGACCAATTTACTGCTGAAATTACATCACAGTTCACAACTCTAATAATGAGACATTGTTTGAGATTGTTAGATATATTCTGATTAGGAGGTGTGTTGTCTGGCCCCTGCGTCGAGTTTGGTCTTGGACAGTTTATCCACTGGAGCCATAACACTCTGGCCCGGGTTTAGTTGATTTTATCACTGATTTTTGTTATTTTATCATTGATTTTACTTGATTTGATCACTTATTTTTTATTTGATCATTGATTTTAGTTGCACCTTGTAGCACTTTGAGATTTTTGTTAATGAAAAGTGTGTTACAAATAAATTCATTATTATTATTATTATTATTATTATTATTATTATTATTATTATTATTATTAAACTACTGCACATATTATTTATTCTGTTAAATAATGATAAATAAAACAAAATGAAAAATGCTTGATCAGATCAGAAGGAGCAACAGAGCAAAATTCAACTGCAGCTCCTAAAGTTTCCAGGGTAAATAATTATTTGTTTAACTTTAAAAAAAATAATCAAATCTTATTTTAGCTGTTGAAGCTCAGAGATGCACTTCTTGTTTGTTTCATGTTAGGGAGTCTAAAGTGCCTGAAAGCATTCTTTGTGGGTTCTGAGGAATGTGCCGTATAGACACATGGTTCTGCTTCACACATAGACACGCTGTGAACAATGAGTGTGTGCACGGACACGTGCACAGCAGCACAGTACAAAAAAAACACCCAGCGGAGCTGCTGTTTGGAATGCAGAAGGTGCAGGTTTAAACACCTGACGATGAAAGACGGATTTGATTAAAGATTTAAAGTTCAAAGCTCGAGTTGATGGTAATAGAGGGCGCTGATGGAGCAAGGTGAGTCTTTCTCCCTTTAAAGTTATAATCTCTTGGTCTAACCAGGGTGAGTCAGGTCCTCTGGATGGATTCTTCTTTGTTGAAACATTTGTTTGTCTTTTATCCAAAGGACTTGTTCAGTCTGAGGATCTGCAACAAACAGTCTTATAAATGGGACCTAGGCATAGTAGATCAACCAGTTTGCTGGTGACAGCCAGAAATAGCTGTTCATATGTAAAAGGAGGACCATCAGCCTAATGATGGATTGTTAGTGCCCTGATGGATGCTTGCCATTCACAGAGGGCTGAGTGATACTAGCAATACATAGTTCCCATGTGACGTAACATCTGTGGAATTTCCGGGTAGACCCTCATGCGTGGAGGCGGACCGCTACGAGAGCAGCAGTTACAGGCAGTCTACTGGATGTGTATTTTTCACAGTTTTTTTTTTTGTTTATTTCTAATTAATTGAAATGGTTACTTCGTGTTGGGTCAGTGGGTGTTCCAGTCGGGTAGACGTTTGGGCAACGCGCAGTTTCACTTAATCCCAAGGATTTATAAAGGATTTATCTCCATCGGAGAAGCTCACAGCAGCCCCATCTCTCTCTGAGTCTGCTCGGAACTGCTCTGAAGACGTCGTGCTTTTGTCCGGTAAACAAAATATTCTACATAAATCATTTTGTGAAACAATGTCAGAACAATGTTAGAGTACAACTGTCTGTGTGTTGGAGCTGTTTTTTTTTTATTTAGTACTGTGGTTAGCTGTGGTTAGCTTAGCATGTCGCTAACGCGACATGCTAACTTCCAACACGGTAACACTCAACAAAGTGCTGGTTCTGGTCCGTGTTGAGCCTGGACTGTTTGTTGGCTGTGTGTTATTTTAGTTAAACCTTTATTTAGCTGGTTAGATATGATTGAGACAGTTTACACATCTTTTTTGGATTTAAAGCTGTGAAGCTCCTCGGTGTGCACTCCTCGTAGTAATTAAATAATTAATGATATCAGAGTAACTTCTTGGTGACAAGTTGTCCGCTTCGTCTGCCATGATTTCTTTCTCCAACTCATTCAACTCCGACCACTGCCATTTTGCTCTTGTGCCTTGGTCAAGCTAGTAATGTATTTAGCTGTGGTAGCTCGAGTCTGTTTGTCCGCCATTTCCTCAATAAAGTCCAGTTGATCTTGTATTGAACGCCTTTTTGATTTTATCATGTCCTGGACGACTGAGAATCTTCACCAGCATGACGCAATGTATTGAACGCACATTGTAAATAACAATGGCAGAGAATATAGAAACCGAGGAATTAAGCAATTTAAGTTGTCTTCAGTTTGGGAAGCCGAAGTTAGTTCGAGTGATGAACAAGAAACAGCTGGTTATAATGTAGGTCTGCAGGCGTATTTATTTGAGTCTTACCTTTTCAGGAAGCGAGGGAGCTCCGAGGGAAGGCAGCTTTGTTTTGTCCATGCTTGACAAAGTTTTTCGTCTTTTGGGAAAGTGAAAAGGCTCACTTGTTCACTGGCGATATTAGAACACCCAAATGCGACACAACGTACCGGAATTTTTCAAGTTTTACACCAAAAAAAATTGCGATCTTGAAGACAACAAAACTGCGTTCTAACAACAGCCGCAGACTGCGCTTCATGTCCCTACGTCACAGGACATCGCATGCGGAAGTCAGGGGCGTAACTTTAGGTCTAACATTGGGGGGGTTGTGATTAACAATAAACACGAAAAAATTGTACACTATACGCTTCAGTGTTTAATACGCGTCATCTCTTCTTCTTCTTCTTCTTCGATGGTGTTTACTGGCAGTTTACAAACTCAGTGTATTACCGCCATCAACCGGACGGAGATGTAATTCAAGAGTCTACTTTCAACAAAAAATAAATTAATTAATTAATTAATAAAAATAAAATTAAATCCTTTCAGCTAATTTTGTAACTTTCAAATATTTAACAAGTGCTTTAGTTATAACCTGTGACTGATTTTTCTTCAATAAAGTAACCATTGTCACCGAACTCCCCATTACCCTTTCCAGTGCCTTCCTCTCTTTATTATATTTCTTACAATAAATCAACACATGTTCCACTCCTTCCAGTACCCCACAATTAGAGCAGTCACCTGATGGATGTTTTCCTATTATCTTTAGACCACTATTTAATGTAGTGTGCCCAATCCTCAACCTGTTAATCCATACTTCCTCTCTCCTAGTCATTAAACTACTATCGTCACTTAGGAGTACCTCCTTCTGTATGTTATGTAAATGTCTTCCTCTTTCCTCTAAATCCCACCTCTCCTGCCACATATCATTTATTTTATCTTTAACAATTATTTTTATTTCTGCTTTACTTAATGGGACATCATATTCAATTTCTCTTGCTGTATACGCGTCATCTCCACGCGACGCGTCAGCTTTGTCCTGATCAAGATGGCGGCGACAGGACCCAGCTAGTACGAAGAACTTCACAAAGAAACACGGTAAAAACAATTATTTCTTTGCGAGAAAAAATATATTACTAAGCTGACTTTATAGAAGACGTGTTCTTGAGTTTAACGAAATGTTCAAATCGGCTGGATTTAAAAAAAAAAAAGTTCGCTGATTTTTATGCAGGCGCCAGGCGGGTCAAACCGGACGCTTTCTTTCTTTAAATTTAGCTAAATAAACGCTTAAAAATATACAGTATTTCTTCGCTGACTTATGGGTGATAGTAGACATACTCCTGAGTTTGACGAAATGTTCAAATCAGCTGGATTAAAAAAAAAAAGTTCGCTGATTTTTATGCAGGCGCCAGGCGGGTCAAACCGGAGCTTTGTTTCTTTAAATTTAGTTAAATAAACGCTTAAAAAATATATTTCTTACCTCACTACAGCAGACGGGCTCCTGAGCTGAACCAAATGTGAAATCAGCTGGATTTAAAAATCCGCGGTGTGGTTTATGAGTGGTATCTTGCAAACAAAAACAGCGAACCTCACAGCTAATAGCAGCTACATCCATAGCAAGGGGCAGGCAGCGACAGAGTCAGTCAGACCAAAGGAGGCCTTTTTCGGACACATGCATGTAGAAACTTCTGGGCAACTTCATGAGCAGCTCCGTGACTCACGTGACTTCCTGTAGCCGGTGAGATGGGTGATACCAAATTATTTGCAGGGGAGGGGGTCAGTCCTCAGGGAGTTTGTTAAAAACATGCAGCAATTTTACTAAAAAATTTGAATGAATAAAGAAAATCAATTATTGATGTAAGATATGTATAATGACGAAATGATGTCATTTTATTGGGGGGGTTGAAATGACCGGATCAAATTATTGTGGGGGTCAAAACCCCCACAACCCCCGTGTAAATTACGCCTATGGCGGAAGTACAGCACCCGGATTTCCCGTGACGAAACCCGGCGCCAAGTTTAAAATCACTTAGAAACAAATTTTCATTGATTTATCATTTTGCTTGTAAAAACGAACATAGTTGAATGATACAACATATATATGTTGTGCCACTTTATGCATAGTTCCAACATCATGTCACAACACCTTTAAAGGCCAGGGAACAAAAGTGGGATTTAAAGCGAGACTTAAACACAATGAGAGAATGGAGCCTGCCTGACATGCTGTGGTAACTCATTCCACAGCCTTAAGGCCGGCGCAGAGCTCCGCGCTGGACCGAGCCCCGCGCCACACGCGCGCGCTGCGCGTGGGGGGTTCACAGCAGAGCACAGCGTGAAGCAGCGTGTGGCTCCAACGTTTTCGCTCCAAATACTTCATGTCATTTGAGCAGAAGCAGGGCGGAGCGTTTAGCTACGGGACAAATTGAGGTCGCTGATTGGTCATTTGCTGACAGCCTACTGATTTGATTGACAGGTCGGGTCTGAGAACAAGTTCATTCATTCCTCCTCATCGGAGGAGGAAGTGAATGGTGACCGCTTCAAGCGATCACTTGACTTTTGGCAAAAAAACAAAAGAAAAGTCCAGATCAGCGATGAAGAAGAGGAATTTAATTCATTTGTGTGTCACACAAAACAGTCCGCCACCAGGGCAGTTTATTGTGAGACACCGCGCGCGCGTGAGCGGTCGTAAAATTTGAGCTTGGCGCGTTCGCGCGAGCGTTCAAAGGCTTGTGCAAGCGCAGCTCGCACAGCGTGGCGCCGCGTGGCCTCGCGCTAGCGCGGAGCTATGCCTCGCCCTTTAGGCCTGCAACAGAGAAAGCCATCACCTCTGAACTTACAACGGGTTCCTGGAACTGAAAGAAGCATCTGACCTGCTGACCTCAGAGAGCGTGGTGGGACATATGGCTGCAGCAGATCAGTGAGATAGGAGTGGACAGAACTGTTCAGGGATATAAAAACATACAGGAGTACAGCTAACCCCCTACCTACGACTCCATCGACCTACGGCAACCTGGACCTACGAACGTATCATATTTAATAAAAATATGAAATTATAAAAAAAAAAAATTTTTTTTTTTTTTTTTGTGTTTAAATGTTCTTAATTTCATGTGTACAGCACTTTGTTGCAGCTGTGGTTGTTTTAAAGGCTTTATAAATAATAATTATGATAAAAATGATCATTTCTGATCATTTTTGTCATAATTGCGCAATATTTGTTCAACTTCCGGTCATAACAGGAAATGCTACAAGAAGGTCTCCAGTTTACACGGTCACAAGTTAAAGCAGAACACCGGACCGTCTGCGGCAGCCATTTTCGGCAGCCGGCTTTGCCTCATATGGATTAATTACTAGCTGGAAACGAGCTCTGTGGACGTCTCAGCCTGGAGCAGCAGCCGAGGATCGATCACCGATCCATCGCGCCGGACTGCCGCGCGAACACCAGCTCATGGCTTGGCTAACAGGCAGCTAGCAGAAGCTAACACAGGCCTCAGCAGCTGCCATGGTTCGCCGCGCTGCTCGGCCGACAACATCAACGCATGGCAACCTAAGATGTCGGCTTTGACCATCTCAAAGTAAGAAATTATATTTTTATTTATTCTGTACTGTTTTAATTAATTATTTTATTCTGTAATAATTTTACAGTACAGTATTGAATGTGCTGTGCTGAATAGCAATGTTTAACGTTGCTGTACAGTTACTGTGTGTGTTTATGGATGAATGTGTGGTGTAATGTGTTAGATAAGTGTTTGTAAATAAAGTTCTGTGCATGTTTATGGCCCAGTATGTCAGCTTGTTCAGTCTCATGCCGATAAATTTGTGTGCGGCGCTCCGTTAGCGTTATTCCCGCGACGTACAAACGAAATCAGGACCTACGAACAAGACGTTATTTTCACCCCCTAGCTACGGCAGAATCGAGCTGCGAACGGTCCATAGGTCCGGAACTCGTTCTTAACTCGGGGGTTAGCTGTATTCTGAAGTGAAGTCAAAGTGCAGGGAGACCAAAACTGGTGTAATGTGCTCTCTTTGGCTTGTACCAGTTAAAAAAATCTATCTGCAGCACTTTGGACCAGTTGTAGTCGTGCACTAGAGGTCTGACTGACTCCAAACAGAAGCATATTGCAGTAATCGAGCCCAGATGTTTGTTACTGAAGATTATTTTTTGATTGAACTAATTGTTTGAAAAAAGGGGCAGATAAAATAAGATTTATTTTCTTCTTTCTGCTACCTTTCATTTTTTTTAATATTTTGTATGTTATCGTTTATGGGATTGTTTTGTATTGTATTTTAAAAATAAACACATTTTATAAATAAATAGATATTTTGGGCAGCACGGTGGCACAACTGGTAGAGCTGCTGCCTCTCAGTGAGCAGGTCCCCGGTTCAAATCCCAGTCCGGGGGCTTTTCTGGGTGGAGTTTGCATGTTCTCTCCGTGCATGCGTGGGTTTTCTCCGGGTGCTCCGGTTTCCTCCCACAGTCCAAAAACATGCATGTTAGGCTGATTGGTAACTAAATTGACCCTGGGTGTGAGTGAGACAGGTCCCTCTTGTAAATGAGTCCCCGTGGCTCAACGAGGCTAGCCTGTATAAATAAAGGTTGAATGAATGAATATTTTGAACGCATGGATTAATGTTTCAAGGTTATTTTTGGACAGTATGGGCTTCAGCTTAGACAGTCATCTCAGCTGAGAAAAAAAAACAGGATTTAACAATCATGTTTACCTAAGTTTCATGGAAGGGTCCATTATCATCCCAGATTTGTGACTCTGTTACTCTAACGGGGCTAGAGAGGAGAGGTCGATACCGTGGATGTGTTCTTTTCACAAAGATGGCCTCCTTCACTCCTCTCTCAAACCAACATTTCTCCTGAAAGAGTGACCGCAAGACTCCTGGCCTGGTCGTTCCGTATGTTGTTCAGAAAAACTGAGACTTTTATTTTCTAAACATGACGTCCCAGTGGCGTTCAAAGCCCAAAATACGTTGTGGAAAAGACTGGTTCATCCACTGGCCAAAAGGATGGACCAGCACAGAAGAGATGCTCTCTTAGCAATTTTTATATCAAGATGTTAAAAGTGCCATTTAATTAAATAACATGCTGCAACTTGCTTTCTCCAAAACCTCAAACTTCTGATGGGAAGAGAGGAGCATGGTGAGGAGGATGGTGGATGGATGGAAGGGAGGCCGAGGAATGAAAGAGCCTGAACTAAGAGCAATAATGAGATGACAGGAGGACTTAATTTTTCCTGACAGGCGACACTTTCATCAGCTCCACCTTGATTAATTATTCAATAAGACAGGCTGGTCTTCATCTCTGGTCCTCACTGAAGGTCTTGCAAATGTGTTTCTGTTGACAGACAGAGGTCCACCTCACTGCCCCTCTGTTTACTCAAGTACAGCAGATAACAGTCGCTTTAGTGTTCATGTGAGCTTTGATGATGATGATCCAGCCACCTGGGAGAAAGATGTTCAGCCATATATGCACAGATTCAAGTTTAAAATCGGTGTGTACTTTTACACAACATTGTATATGGGCATAAAGGCATTTTTAAACAAGGGTAATGTTTGATTAAATTCAGGTTTTGTGTTTGTGGATCATGCTTTTTGTTTTCAAAAAAGCATTTTGAAAGTTACTGATCATTTTAGGTCCAAAAGTTAACTAACTATAAAAAGTTCAAGGATCTTTATTGTCACTCGCAACACGAGGTGGAATGAAATTGTGTACTCAAGGTCCCAGTTACACCCAAAAATAACAAACAAAATAATAATAATAATATAATAATAAACTTTATTTGTATAGCACCTTCCTACAATGCCTTGCATTGACCAAGGTGCTTAACAGGATAAAAAGATGAATAAACTGGAACAATAAATCAATGAAAATAGAATAAGAAACAACAGCAATAAAAGAAGCAATGGAAATAAAAAATGCTACATACTAAAATAACACAAGTAATAAAAGTTACACGCTGAAAGCTTTTTTGAACAAGTGGAAATAAAAAGGCAATGGAAATTAAAAAATGTTACATATTAAAATACCAGAAGTAATAAAAGTTACACACTGGAAGCTTATTTGAGCAAGTGGAAATAAAAAGGCAATGGAAATAAAAAATGCTACATACTAAACTACCAAAAGTAATAAAAGTTACACACTGAAAGCTTTTTTACACACTGAAAGCTTTTTTGAACAAGTGGGTCTTCAGTCTGGTTTTAAACAGAGTCAGATCAGAGGTGGCACGCAGCTCAAGGGGGAGGCTGTTCCAGGCTTTTGGGCCGGCAACAGAAAATGACCGGTCTCCCCATTGTTTGTACCTTGAGCGAGGCACCTCCAGCAGGTGTTGACTGGCAGAGCGTAAATCTCTGCCGGGCTGATGGGCTTTCAAAAGTTCTGAGATGTACAGAGGAGCAAGTCCATTCAGAGCTTTGAAAACAAACAGGAGCAGCTTGAACTGTATCCTGAACTGAACCGGGAGCCAGTGTAGAGAGGACAGGACAGGAGTGATGTGTTCATATTTTCGTGTGTTGGTCAAAAAGCGCGCGGCAGAGTTCTGTACAAGCTGTAAACGGGAGATGGAGGATTGATTAATACCAACATACAAAGCATTACAATAGTCAAGTCTGGAGGTCACAAAGGCATGGATGGCCTTCTCCAGATCACCACGGCTGAGAAATGACTTGACTTTGGAGAGCAGTCGGAGCTGAAAGAAGCTGGTCTTGACAACAGAACTGATCTGTTTATCAAACTTTAAGTTGGAGTCAAGCTGCACTCCAAGATTTCTGACCACCGGGTTGAAGTGGGGGAGGGGGAAACCAACACTGGGACTGGGAAGGATGTTGCTGGTGTCACCAGGTGCACTAAATAAAATGCATTCAGTTTTATCTGTGTTTAGGTGGAGGAAGTTTTGAGAGAGCCAGTGCTTAATGTCATTTAAGCAGTTGACAAGAGTGTTTGAACTGAGTGAGGGGTTGGGAGTGACTGGCAGATAGATTTGTAAATCGTCTGCATACATGTGAAAAGACAGGTTATGACGTGCAATGATTGATCCTAATGGCAGCATGTAAAGAGAGAAGAGGACTGGCCCTAGAATAGATCCCTGTGGTACGCCAGAGGTCAGAGGGGTTGATGAAGAGGAGGACAGATCGCCTATCATGACAGAAAAAGTTCTCCCAGACAGGTAAGATTTGAACCACTCAAGCACAGCTCCCTGGAGGCCAACCAGCTGAGACAAGCGGTTGATTAGTACCTGATGGTCGACGGTGTCAAAAGCTGCTGAGAGGTCTAACATCACCAGCAGAGCAGGGTTTTTTGCATCCAGGGACAGAAGAATGTCATTCTGTACTTTGAGCAGTGCAGATTCAGTGCTGTGACGAGCTCGAAAACCTGACTGAAATTTTTCAAACAGGTTGTTGAGTTCTAGAAAAGATTGAAGTTGAATAAAAACAATCTTTTCTAGGACCTTTGATAGAAATGACAGATGTGAAACTGGTCTGAAATTAGAGAGAGCTGTAGGATCTAGGCCTGGTTTTTTGAGAAGAGGCCTGACCACAGCATGTTTGAAAGCAGATGGCACAAAACCTGAAGATAGACAGCTGTTAATAAATGACAAAACACAAGGACCAATTACATACACAAAGAAAGAGTATATAAGGATCTAAGATATACACTAAGATATGTGCTAAATGAACACTAAATGGTACGCTAAAAGATACATGCTAAACACTAATAATATACATAATATGGTATATTAAACAGCAGCTTGTACATGAGTCTGTGATGAGCAGATGGGTAGGATTGAATACAGCAGCATGAGATCAGCAGCATGGATAATCAGTAATCATATAAAGTCAAGTCAATTTAATTGATAAAGCACCGTTAAAACAGATAAACTGTTATCAAGATGCTTCACACACACAACATAAAATTGGTTTAAAAAATTTACAGAACAGTATCACACACCAATGGTAAAAATTATGATATTAACAGCAGTAAAATTATAATAAAAATGTATAAGAACAGCATTAAAATGAAAACACAGTAAAAAATATATACACTAAGTCAGCTCACACAGTATGAAACGCCAGAGAGAAAAGATGGGTTTTTAGCAGGGATTTGAACATGTGAAGGGAGGAGGCCTGTCTAATGTTGGGGGGCAGGTTGTTCCAGAGTTTGGGGCCGGTGACCGAAAACAAACCGATCTCCTCTGAGGTTCAGTTGTGTTTTTGGAACCGCCAAGAGCATCTGTTCGGAAGATCTCAGGGCCCGCGATGGAACACATGGTTCCATACAGGACTGGGGAACCCTTAGTGCCTTCAATGCCTTCAGAGAAGGCCAAAGAAGCATTAATTTTAAGATTATTTTTATATCAAATACATATTTTCAATTTAGTTTTTTAGTTTTTGTTTGTTTTATGCTAATTTCTCTTATTATCTGTAAACTACGCTGCGATTTAGCAATAATGGGGAGTAGTGGTGCAGAGGTTAGAGAAGGTGGGCCTGTGATCGTAAGGTCGGCAGATCAATTCCTCGGACCGACAACATAAAAAATGTGGGTGGAAAAGGTGAAACGTCCACTCCTCCATCCTCATTTGCCCCACTCTGGGCCCTTGAGTAAGACCCTTCTCTCTTGAAAATGAGCCCTCGTGACTCACTGAGAGATCCTGGTTAAATAAAGTACAAAAATATTGTTTTAATTCGTGAATACACAGTTATCCGATCAGATTATTTTAATTTCTTGTCTCCAGGCAGAAACAAAAGGAGCTCTCGTTGGTCAGGACTTCACTGTCAGGAGAGAAGACTGAACTCAGTCAGAGCCAGGATGAGTTTATTTAACAACTGACAGGAAAGTAGTTACAACTTGTGCTGTATGAAGTCTTCAAAATCATTTTGTTTCAGCTGAATACAAACCCAAAGGCTCAGACAGTGAGATAGACATGAGAGTTAAATGTATGGAAACATGCTGCAGCGCACCACATTTTGAAGAGACGAAGAAGGAGCACAATTCATGCAAGTCCATGAATAACATTTGACTGAAAGCTGGCAGCCTGCGTGAATGCTCCTTTTACAGTTTTGGCCTGAGTCTGAAGAAAAACTGCAGACTTTCATATCATTGTTGGTTTCCTCCTTTTGGTTCTTTGCTTTGGAAGTCCTCAGTGTGCAGCCTGCTTCTTTTCAGCTTCGTCTCTTGCATGGTTTGAACATAACTGGCATAACTGTGGTCTTGATAATACTTCCCTCAGCTGAGTGCATCTGGAGAATGGCCAGCCCACCTCCTCAGACAATGTGGTACGCTCAGTATATCCTTATACACATGAACACTGGTGGTCATTGTGAAAATGTCCTGAAAAGCCTGGTTTTGTTTTCTGTGCTGACAGACTCACAGCACAGGGCTAAGGATGCAGAAACACTGAGCAGGTTATCAGAGGCTGAGGGGTTAGATTGGGGTGGCGACGGGGGCATTACGTGGTCCGGGTTTGCTCTTTCACAAAGAAATAAACGGTCTTTACCTTTTATTGTATTCAATTTTAATATGGGGAGACAGAATAGCAACGGAATATGCAGAAAAGCACACAAAATAAAAGTTAGATGTTGATTTATGTGGCAATAAATAGATTTGGAATTTTATCCAGAAGAACCCAGCCAGGCTCCCACTGACTGCTTATGTGTCCAGATGGCACACATCAATCAATCAATCAATCAATCACTTCTGATATCAACGTTATGTCTAACAAGCACATCTGTCTGCAGAATAATCCATCCATCCATTCATTAACCCATCCATCATCTTTACCTGCTTCTTCCTTTTCAGGTCAAGGGGGTCACTGGTGCCCATATCCATCAGTCACTTTGCGAGAGGCTGGAGACACCCTGGACAGGTCTCCAGTCCATCTCAAGGACACATAGAGACAAACGACAATTTAGAGACAATTTAGAGTCACCAATCAGTTTAACATGCATGTTTCTGGTCTGTGGGAGGACACCGGAGCACCCGGAGTAAACCCACGCAGCACAGAAAGAACATGCAAACTCCACCCAGAAACACCCCCAGCCGGGATTTGATACGGCGGCGTTCAAACGGAGAGGCAACAGCTCTACCAACTTAAGCCTGCATGAGATACACTTGAGCGTCCTCAGGTACGCCACTCTACGCGCGCATTTTGTGCGCATGTGTTTTGCTGCTATACTTCAGAAACTATCAGCTTTCAAACGCTCGCGTTCTCCTTGTTGTAATATGAGCAGCTGCGCACGGAGGGGACTCAACTGAGCTCGCTGATTGGTCACTTGCTGACACGCCTACTGAAATGATTGACAGCCAGCTCATGTAGCTCGCTGAAGACCGCGGCGGTGTTCATGCGGTGTTTCTACTATATATGTTGTAAAAAGTTCTCTCAGAAATAAAAATAATAACAGGGAGTGCTTTTCCTGCAGCACACAGCCCACCAGGGATATTTAAAACATCGCGCACCCAGGTAGGACCTGAATTCATTCATTTCATTCATGGAGTGAACGGAGGAAGAAGTGATTACTTGACTTTAGGCAAAAAAACAAAAGAAAAGGCCCGATCAGCGATAAAGAAGGGGAATTTATTTCATTTGTGTAACATACAAAACAGTCCGGCGCCGGGGAAGTTTATGGTAGACACCGCGTATCGCGCACGCGGACGTAAAAAAAAAGCTTTGCGCGTACATGCCCTGAGGGGCTACGCGGGGCTACGCTTTTGCCTTGACGTACGTACGCTGCGTATAGGCGTATCGTGAGGACGCTCGAGTGTATCTCGGCCATTCGCCACCATGTTGCCTCTAGAGAATTAAATTCCTCCACTTCACAAAGGACATCAGGGTAGAGTTGTATTTGGGCCCAAAAGTTTCAAACCGCCCCGCCCCCAGCCCGTAGCCATCATTTCCAAACCCCACCCAACCCGACGAATTAACAGTAATTACAGGTCCAAACTCAAACCCTACCCCCCTCCCGACATTTTTAATTAAGCATTGACTGCTTATATAATTATTAACAGTCGGTGGTCGCTGATTAAAAGGGGGCAGAAGATCAGAGCTGAGGGCGTGTTTTTCCATGGCCATCAAAGCTCATCAAATCCCTGCTTCTGCCTGCATTCTGCATTATTCAGACATGGACACTGCTCTGACATGTCTGCAAAGATATTTTGTGATCTCACCTGTTTGGGTCGGCGGCCGCGCACATCCGCTGAGTGCAACGGCTGAATGAACGCCCATTTGGATGATGGATCGCTGGCAGCAGTCCTTCTGAAGCTAAACTGAACTTTATTTTACCTCAAGGCTGGTCAGTTTGCGATGAAATGGCCGTGTGTGGCCGGTTAATGTATAGCAAGCCATGTTGCCATATAACTGGATGTTATAGCAAGCCATGTAGCCATATATTGGAATGTATGGCAAGCCACATTGCCATATAATTGGAATGTATGGCAAGCCATGTTGCCATATAATTGAATTGCGGCTGATTCTCTGACGCAATCGAAAGCCCAACACAACCTGCCCATACAGTACATTATTATGGCCCGGCCAACGCAAATTTGCGTCGGGCTAGGCCAAGCTTCGGGTGGGGCCGGGCTTCGGGCCCGTGTTACAAATGTCAGTGCTACATCAGGGGCTGGATAGTGCAGGGCAAGGATGATCATCAGCAGGAAGTATGGTGAGAAAGTGATGACTGAATAATGTGGAAATGAAAAAACCAAAACACACATCAAATTTACCATCAGTCACGTTCAATCTGGAGATCCATCTTGCCTTATGAGGTGGAGATGATCACAAAAAAAGTACATGGAGGGAGTCTGTGGACATGCACCACAAATATTTTGGAAAGTACCCCTTTTTCTTCTTACTTGATAAAGAAGATTAATTTTTGAGGGATTAAACTGTTTTAAATCAGTGGATATAGAACTGATGTCTCAGAGGAAGCAACCAGCTCGCATCTATCAGCTGATTTCAGGTCTGTGGGAGCATCTGCTGCTCACAGCTTGACCTTCTTGGTTGCAACAAAAAGAAAGAAACCAGGAGAAATAACCAAGTCTTTCTGGAATGAGAGGTAGTGAGACTCAACAGTTCCTTTGATCCAGCCCTAACTGGATTACTCTGACAACTCAGAATTATGGCCGCTTCTTCCCACAATGCCTCGTTGTGTGGAGCGCTGGAGATGATCTAATCACATGCCCTCAGAAGTCTGACTGAAGAGATGAAGAGGAAACACTGTCGTTCCTCACTTTTGATGTGAAAGTACGTGACGGAACAGCCTTATCTGATTTTTGTTCTTCCAATTCAGTTAGACCAAATGAAATGAAGCAGATCAAACGAGATGAAGGAGTCATTTAATTGTGTTCCACGCCCACACTCCACTGTCCTGTCCGTCTGGAGGAATGGACGTTTTGATGAATAAATGGATCAAAATGCACTTCCCCTCCACTTTGTACATATCCCGCAGACAAACACCAACAGCTCCACATTAGATTTCTCAAACTTCAAGTGAACTTGGTTAACGAGAGACAACCGTTGCCTTCCGAACTTCCGCTCACACTTAACGTATTTTCCGGTCTAAAAGTCGCACCTTTTTGCCTAATTTGCATGCCTTACGACCTATAGAGAGGTGAGACTTGTTTATAATAATAATAATAATTTAATAATTAATTCAGTTTATAACGCACTTTTCATTACTGAAAATCTCAAAGTGCTACACATATATTGAATGCTACACACATTCATAAACCGGTGGCGGCAGACTACCATGCAAGGTGCTTTCCAGTCCTACCGGGAGCAACTCAGGGTTAAGTGTCTTGCCCAAGGACACAACGACACATGGTGCGGGTCCCGGGAGTCGAACCGCCAACTTTCCGATCGGGAGACGACTGCCCTTACCACTACGCCACGGCCGCCCGGATTTTTCCCATATTTTTAGACCCATTTTTGGCTCAGATATGACCGTTTTTCATTTTGGCAAAAAATGGTGCAGTACCACTTTTGGCCGCTAGGGTACACCGACCGTTCCCACCTCATGTGTCCGACGGCAGCCTCCTCTGGTCGGACACACTCTGTCGCTGCCTGGCCTCCTGCTCTGGAGGTATGAACTACTGTTAGCTGTGTTTGTTAGCAAGATAAGTCAAGAACCACTGGACAGATTTTTATCAAACTTACAGAAAGTAATCACCGTATGGACATTTACAAATGACTAGCTTTATGAGATGTTTGGAGCTAAAATTGGATCTTTTAGCATCGTTGTTTGTTAGCGGTTAGCTACCGTAAACGGCTACTATTTGTCTAAATAACTCATATACTGGACAGATTTTCTTTAAACTTACAGAAAGTAATTATTTGGTGGTCATTTACAAACTGTTAGCTGTATGAGATTTTTGAGCTAAAATTAGATTTATTTACAATTTATTTTCGCAGCGCACGCGACGGTTTGGAAGACGTCAAAGCGAAACAATTTAAATCCAGCAGATTTGGCCATTACGTGAATTTATTAAGGAACGGTTAAGCTCAGGAACCCTTGTGCTATAATGTCAACTAAGAAATATATTTTTTAAGCATTTATTTAGCTAAATTTGAAAGAAATAAAGCCGTCCCACCCGTGCATGTAACAAAACTATTTTAAAATCCAGCTGATTTCACAATTGCGTTCATTTATTAAGGAAAAGTTCAGCTAAGACACATCTTTGCTATAATTTTCAGCAAACAAATAATTGTTTTTACCGTGTTAATCTTGTAAAGTCCTTCCGTGCTCGCTTGCTCTGTGGCCGCCATTTTCAGCAGGGCAAATGACGCGCTGACGCGTCGCGTAGCGGTGACGCATAATAGATGCGACTTAAATAGAGGTGCGACACGTTTATGGATTTTTCCAATTTATTGCCAATAATTGAACAAAGCAACTTATAGAAAGGTGCGAGTTATCAGGCGGAAAATACGCTATACCTCGCTCCGTTGAAAGCACAGAAGTCAGCGACGCGCTCAAAGACAAAGGTGCCGGCAGATAAAGACTTGTGCCATTCTTTGCAGCTCCACAAAACAAGGCAGATACTGAAAATGTCACCTCGTGACTTTTTGGAGGAGCTAATCTTTTCTATTTAATATAGTTCAGAGGCGCTCGGGCTGTGCATTGAAGACACAAGGGAGGATTAGTCCTCATGCGGCGGTGGCAAGATGAAAGGAGATAAACCCCTTAGTCTCGTTCTTGGATGACTTTATATATTTATTTCCCTCAAGTCTCTTCCCAACATTTGAAACAGGGATTTAGCAGCAACGACACTGACGTTTCTGGAATTTATTCCCCTCCTCTTTCAAATAAATTTTGTCTGTTGAGTTTTATGAACTTTATTTGTCGAATGACAGATTTTTGTTTGCCAGCGGAGAGGCCTTTGTCATTAAAAGAATCTGTCACAAAAGCGCTTTTTTTCTCTGTTGTTCAGTCAAAAAACAGCGTTTGATGCTAAACACTTTGAAGCTGTTTTTAGTTTTCAACAGTTTATTTACTCTGGTGGATGGCGCTCTGATTTTCAGAGCGCAGAATGTGTTGCAGAGCCTTCGTGTCCGGCTGGGAGCCCGATCCGGCTGCTCTTTGGTATTGACTCTGCAGTCGCTGTGTTCTGAGCGGGGGGCCCCTGCTGATGGGGGGGGGTGCCGACCCCGAGCTTTGGCCCCTGCACATCAAAGGCTCCTCGTGGAGGATGTTAATATTTGCTCAGGTGCATCTCACAAATCTCCCTCTCTGAACAGAGACTGCGCCGAGCGTATAAATATATCGGAGGCCGCGGGGACGTCTGGTCCTGCTGTCGCTGTGTGAGAACAAGGGGATGGGAGTGGATGACAAAGCGTGCTGCCGCAGACCCCGCCCCTCCTCCAGCCTCTAACCTGCGTTTGAACCCCCTCGTTCCTTTTCTTCTAGGTGGCCTCATGACTCCAGGCTGCCCTTTTGGTCAGGGAGGAACATGAAGAGGACAGCTGGGGACAACAGGAGCCCTGTCCTGACCAGACCCCATCCTGCCTCCTGCTTCTTCCATGACCCCTGCATTGCTTTTGAACTTCTGCCGCCTGATACCGTAACAAGACGTCCCCACTGAGCTGTTTGTTTCCCTTCGTTACAAACAAAACCCCACTGCCATGGTTACATTTAGCTTTCCCTTCTTTATGAGACAGGAACTCAAATTATCTTCCATGTTGTTTACCAGTTGTTTACGCTGAGCGGATTGAGAGCCAACCCTGATTCTGCCTCCATGATCGCCTAACACAGATACGCAGACAAGGAATCCAAAAACCGTGGCATCACATCAAAGGAAGAGGGCCGGGAGTCAGTCAGCTCCACATCTGTAGAACAGTCTGAGGCGGGCGTGTTTCGTAACCGACTCGGTGACAACAGGCAGACGTCTGAAGGCCTGCAGAACTGCTTCTGCAGCCGGGGCCCGTGCAATGCAATCAGGCCACGGTCCAACCTGCAGTCTGGAGATCAGGAGCCCAGGCGGCCACGGAGCTGTGGTGCAGGGTTGCTTTGCTTATTTAGTTGATTTGTGGGCAGTTATTTACAGTTTTTAATTTAGAAATAAAGTCCTAAGATTGCTTTATGATTAGAAGGAAGGGAGTTCAGTGTGTTTTGTTCTTACGTTTGTAAATGACGTGGACAAAGTCGTCTAAGAGCTGTTGGTACTCAAAGTGTTGAGGATGACTTTCAGCTACTCCTGCATAAAACTTCAGGTCAATATTTCATTTTTTATTTTTTTATTTACCCTTTATTTATCCAGGTAGTCTCATTAGCCGTGTTTCCATCCAGGTTTCTAGATGCGCATTATGAAGTATCGCATCAGAAAAGCTTAATGGAAACGGCAAAATTCGAGTTAACTTCCTCTAATTCGCCCCAAAGTTGATACGCTCGCTTGAGGTGGTTTTTGGGGGTTTCGAAACAGAGCTGATGCGCAAAACGACAGATGGAAACAGATTTGCCGACTCAGTTCTGCCGTAGCGAACATTCACGTCATGTGACTGATCAGCTGTTTCCGCTCCGGACAACATGTAACATCGCTAAAACTAGTTGGCATGACAGAATAAATACAACTTGCCCGATAGCAACACATACCTGAAATATTCTCTCCATTTTGACGAGATGTGTGGTCGGGTTCTGTTTTCAACCGCTACTTCCTGTTTACTGTAGACATGCGTAACGCTGACGTCTGACGTAATGACGCTGACGTCTGACGTAATGACGCTGACGTCTGACGTAATGACGCTGACGTCTGACGTAATGACGCTGACGTCTGACGTAATGACGCTGACGTCTGACGTAATGACGCTGACGTCTGACGTAATGACGCTGACGTCTGACGTAATGACGCTGACGTCTGACGTAATGACGCTGACGTCTGACGTAATGACGCTGACGTCTGACGTAATGACGCTGACGTCTGACGTAATGACGCTGACGTCTGACGTAATGACGCTGACGTCTGACGTAATGACGCTGACGTCTGACGTAATGACGCTGACGTCTGACGTAATGACGCTGACGTCTGACGTAATGACGCTGTGCGTGGCTTGGTAGATGCGCTACAAGCCAGTAGATGGAAACACTTCTGATCCGCATTAATTTGTATTTAAATTTTTGCGAGATTTCAAAAATTAGCTCAAAATTCGAAATGAAAATAGATGGAAACACGGTTACTGAGCCCCAAGAACTCCTTTTCAAGAGAGACCTGTTTAGGGAGCAGGGGCCTCATGTACAAAGACTTGCGTAGATTTCTTACTGAAAAGTCACGTACGGACAAATCCAGAAAAGTGTCCACGCACAAAATAATCCAGATTTATCAAACTGTGCGTACACCGGTATCCACGCACATTCCTTATGTACAACACAATCAACGTGGAATTCAGCGCACATGAGAGAGTGGCCGACTCCGCCTTTGACACGCCTCCGTATGAATATGCAAAGTCATTCAAATATGCCATGCACGACAGGAATGTCGTCTCTGCTCCATTGCAAATCATGTCGGAACGTGGAAAAAAGAGGAACTTCACGGACTGTGAACAGGAATCACTTCTGAGTGAGGCAGAGAAGCACGGAAAAAGGTTTTATTCGGCACGCCTAGCGCAAAACATACCATCCACTTTTAAACAAGAAGTTGACCCATCTGCTCTAACATGCCTGTATAGGTTAGTGGTGAGCGCGCCCGCCCTTCGTCCCAAAGGTCGTGAGATCGACTCCCCCTTGGTACAACGTTTTTTTTTTTCATTCCAGATTTAAAGAACACAGGACAACTATTTAATAAAACAACAAGAAATAGAACAATACATGAAATGAAAGGAAGCAGACGATTTCTTGTTTTGTAAATAGTTTTCATGTGTATTTAAATCTGGAACGAAAAAAAAAAAAGAGAAACGTTGTACCATGCGAGATTCGAACTCATGACCTTTGGAACTAAAGGCAACCGCGCTACACACTGACCTAAACGTAGGCGTGTTGGTACAGCTTGGTTAACTTCTTATTTAAAGAAATCACATCTCATTGTTGTCAATATCGTTGCCACTATTTGGCGCATGCTTTTATATCCACTCATCTAATTGCGTCCATGTGGATGTAATAATTGTTAATCATGTGTGTTTGGTGGGATTTATGATTATTTTCATATCATGGACACAGTTTCTCTGAATAACCTGTAAGTGTCGCCAAAGGAACAATAACCACAGAAACGTGCGTACGCAAGCAGGGGAGCAGCCGTGGATTTGTACGTGGATGCGCAGATATTCCCGTTCATATCAGATTTGATACATACGCCACTTTGCGTGGAAAGTGACGTGCGCAATGTTTTTGTGCGTGCGCATGGTTGATACATGAGGCCCCAGATGGTGGGGGTTAAGGGCCTTGCTCAGCGAATGAGGGTGGAGGCAGGTGTGGGTGTTTCACCTTTTCCACCCACATTTTTTTAGATGTTGTCGGTACCGGGGCTTGAACCGGCGATCTTCCGATCACATGCCCACCGTCTTTAACCACTGCGTCACCACTCCCCTTCAAGTTTAACGGGAATGAATCATTAGTTTATTGTTTTAAGCAAAAAGTTTTAAGGAAAAACATCATGCAGTGAGGTAGGACTGGAAAGCACCTTGCATGGTAGTCTGCCGCTACCGGTGTATGAATGTGTGTAGGATTCAATGTGTGTAGCACTTTGAGATTTTCACTAATGAAAAGTGCGTTATAAATTGAATTCATTATTATTATTATTATTATTATAACGCTTGTTGTATGCGTGCTGAATCACTGTCAGCTGCTTTTATTCTCCTTTCAGCAATTCCCTTTTTTACGATGGAGTATTAGAGCCACGGCAAGAAAAAATATTACATTACGAGGAAAAAAGGTTTTAAAAAATGACGAGAATAAAGTCGTATTATTATGAGCATAAAGTTGTATTATTACAAGAATAAAGTTGTATTATTACGAGAATAAAGCGTATTATTACAAGAATAAAGTTGTATTATTATGAGAATAAAGCATATTATTACAAGAATAAAGTTGTATTATTGCAAGAATAAAGTCGTATTATTACGAGAATAAAGTTGTATTATTACAAGAATAAAGTTGTATTATTACGAGAATAAAGTTGTTTTATTACAAGAATAAAGTTGTATTATTACGAGAATAAAGCGTATTATTACAAGAATAAAGTTGTATTATTACGAGAATAAAGCGTATTATTACAAGAATAAAGTTGTATTATTACAAGAATAAAGTTGTATTCTTACGAGAATAAAGCGTATTATTACAAGAATAAAGTTGTACGAGAATAAAGCCAAAATATTGCGAGAATAAACTCGTAACACGTCCTGGGTTGGCTTGCACCTGCTGTGGACAGTCTCCAATGTGAGTCACTGTGTTTGAAGTCCGCGATCACTTTTGGGTCACTGTTTGTTAAATATGCCTCCATCCACTGTGGGATTCCTGGGTTTTCTCTGTTTGTTTGTCACTTTAACTCCACAGCTCATCAACCAACTCAACTCACCTGCTGCCACTCTGAGGAGGACTGCAGCTGCCAGACACCTCTCCAGTGCTGGGGCATTTTGCCATTGGACCTTCCACGGCTTGGCTCATCAGGTCCTCTCCAGGGCCTCTCTCTCACCACTGGATTACGCTCCTGTGGATTTCACGGTGTCCCATCACCATCTTCTTCGTCCACCTCTCCGTCTGGGTCAACCTGCTCCTCTCTCCACCGGTCATCTCTCATCTGGATTATTCTCTCACCCAGGATCCTCTTTCTACTCCTACTCAACCGTCTCCTTCAACAAACAACAAAGTAAGAATCAACATTCTACAAATCAAATCATCAACCTGCCATGAGGATATACATACTCACCATCTCCGCTTCTTCCTTTCCAGCTGCTCGAGTTCTTAATCTGCACCTGTAAATAAATGATCACTTACCTTTTTATCCCGTCTCGTGTCCTTTGTAGTGGAACACCCTGGTCTCTGAAACTGTCGGTGAATACACCTGAATTCACCTTTTCACTGAAGCTCTCAAGTGAATCTCCTTTTCTCTGAAAACCTACAGTGAAGGACAAAATCACTGTTTTATTCCAGTTTAGTTGAATCAAGAGACACAAATCAGAAGAGACTTTCCTTAATTTGTGTTACTTCAGAATTAATCAACAGAATAACTTCAATATACTGTATTGATCATGGTTTATGCTGTTAAGGCGTTGATCTCTTCTTCATATAATGAATCAAACTGTATGTTCTATTCAGAAGAACTATGTCTAAAGTTGAAGAACAAGTCAGAATAATCTGTTAGTGTTTGTTTGAAATGTTTAGGGACAGAGTGATCAATTCGTAGACATAAGTTGTCGTCCTGTCTCCTGTTGTTTCTAAAAAAAATTCCATCTGTTCTCTAAACTATCTTCCTGCCTGTCCTTCAGACTTCAACTCGCTGACCTGCAAAATCACGCCCGTTCTCTGATAAACAACCAATGAGCAGGATGGATTTGACTGGGTCAACCCTCCTCTCTTAAGGCTCCACTTCCTGTCTGAGCCTAGAGTCGGCTGAGGAACTCAAACCATGAGGTTCCCCAAAGCAGCTGGGACTGTGTTAGCCTGGGTAAAACCAGACCCTTGTCCTTCACTTCGCTTCAGACAAGGGTCTGGACTTTCTCCATTGACAACCAATTCTTGCTGGAGGCGTGGCCTCTGCTGATGGCTGCTCCCCCGTGGTCTGCTGAACTTGACTTCAGCTCCGCCTCCTGCTGAATTTTCTCTCGCTCCGTTGCATATTCTGTGTTTATATGTTAATAAAACGTCCTAATAAAATAAAATAAAACCATGGATCGCTGGTCCAACACACCAGAAGACCAGGAAATCTGATGGGACTCGGGCAGCAACTTAAAACCCGAGTTTAAATCTCTCGTGACAACCTGAGGCATTTCCTTGTTCATTTCACTCAGCGGAGGGAGAGGAGGATGAGGAGGAGGAGGAGGGAGCGAGCGATAACTTGACTTTTGGCAAAAAAACAAAAGAGAACTCCAGATAAGGGATTAAGAAGGGGAAATTAATACATTTGTGTCACATATAAAACAGTCCTGCATCGCTTTGCATCGCTTTGAATGAGAACATGCGGCTGCTCGTTGGCTGCGCGCTCCCCCGTGGTCTTCTGAACTTGACTTCAGCTCCCCCTCCTGCTGAATTTTCTCTCGCTCCGTTGCATATTCTGTGTTTATATGTTAATAAAACGTCCTAATAAAATAAAACCATGGATCGCTGGTCCAACACACCAGAAGACCAGGAAATCTGATGGGACTCGGGCAGCAACGTAAAACCTGACTTTAATTCTCTCGTGACAACCTGAGGCATTTCCTTGTTCATTTCACTCAGCGGAGGGTGAGGAGGAGAAGGAGGAGGGAGGAGGGAGCGATTACTTGACTTTTGGGGAAAAAAACAAAAGAAAACTCCAGATAAGGGATTAAGAAGGGGAAATTAATAAATTTGTGTCACATATAAAACAGTCCTGCATCGCTTTGCATCGCTTTGAATGAGAACATGCGAATGCTCGCTGGCTGCGCTGGGACAGGTGGGGGCGTGGGTTAGGGGCCAAAAACTCCGCCCCTTCTGTTCTCTGATTGGTCCGGTCAAAAATCTACCGGAGAAATCGTTGTCTATGAGAGAAGTCCCAGACTGTGCAGTGAAGGGAAATGAGAATTGAGCGGAGCTGTGCAGGAAGGCGAGGGCCAGGCTAGGACTGTGTTAGTGTTGGTGTAAATTTTCAAATTTTCATACTTTTATACTACTATGCAAAAACTTAGGACAGTGTTACACTTTTACTATTTTATGCTTATGTTTATTAAATGTTTCAGTGTTTGAGTGTTTATGCTTGTAAAAGAGATCTCGATCTCAACGGCTCTACCTGGTTAAATAAAGGTGATTGATTGATTGAAATGGTTACTGTTGCACCGAGGGACTGAGAGAAACGCAATTTCAATCCTGTGTATGTCCTGTACATATTGCAGTTCTGACAATAAAGTTGACTTTGACTTTTGACTTTGATGTCTGACCATGAGCCAACGGTCTACGTCATCAGTTAAAGAATTTATAACACGCCAGTTATAAATTCACTTCAAGCTATAAAAAGCTTCACTTTAGTGAAATTCCTTCAAACAAATCTTTTATCTTGAAAATCCAACCTGAAACAGTTTCACTACCTCGCTGAAGTCGAAGCGGATCTCAGGAGACACTGAAGGTGAACACTTGGAAAGCCTGCAGAAACGTAGCGGTACGGACGGTCCATGCACGTGAAGGCTAACCCAACTTTACCATAGCTTGGACGTTGAATGTTCACAAAGGTAAAAAGTTGTTGTTCATAGCGAACCTGGGTCCAGTGGACGCTGATCAGGAGTGGGTCGTGTTTCCTGGTTAAACTCACTTCAAGATGTTACCTCTTCTCATACTCCATTTTTTTCCTCCTTCTCATGCTGAAACTTCTCCCAATGTATATATTTTGCCAGTAGCTAAACTTTAAGTTTGTGCCTGCAGAAAGGTTAATATAAGACCTTTAACTTGTTCTGTTGTCTCTAAGTTTTAATCTGTGAACAGTTAGTTATAGGAAATTCCGATCCAATCATGTAAATATGTTGCAATGTAATTTTATGATTTTGTTATTAAATGGTTTAGTTCTGCTGTACCAACATAAATAATGTTTTCTGTCAATTTACATCTCATCACTGAGTCACAGATTTATTGAATATTAAACTGAAAAAGAGAGAACTCGTGAAATTTGATGATAATTTTGTGTCAGATAAAATCTGCTCAAATTTACATCTAAGTATAGGTAAATCAGTAAACTGACTATGTGCCTATATTATTACACCTTACTTCTTTGGTCTGCCAGTTGGGGGTCGACGTTGCATAAAACCTGATATCCACATTACGTCATGACTAAATCCATCAATGCAGCCATTAACTGAAATGCCATGCCGGTTCAGTTTATCATGAGAATCCATTCATCACAGTGCGTTGGACCCCCTGCTATTGTACAGCCCACGTCAACATTCATCATTTTACCGCAGTTGTAAGACTGATTTGTCGTGTTGGAGTTCTGATAATATTACGACTATTCTGGTAATTTACGACTTTATTCTCGTAACATTTTGACATTATTCTCGTACGACTTTATTCTCGTTCGTAATGTAATTTTTTTTTCTTATTCATTCATTCATTCATTCATTCAACCTTTATTTATACAGGCTAGCCTCGTTGAGTCACGGGGACTCATTTACAAGAGGGACCTGTCTCACTCACACCAAACAACCATCCACTCTCACACTCACACCTAGGGTCAATTTAGAGTCACCAATCAGCCTAACAAGCATGTTTTTTGGTCTGTGGGAGGAAACCGGAGTACCCGGAGGAAACCCACGCATGCACGGGGAGAACATGCAAACTCCACCCAGAAAGGCCCCGGACCGGGATTTGAACCGGCAACCTTCTCGCTGAGAGGCAGCAGCTCTACCAGTTGTGCCACCGTGCTGCCTTAGCATGGCCCGAATACTCCATCGTACTTCGTCAGGGGTCACCACAGCGAACTAACTCGCATAAAGATTTGGAGACTGTTTTTACACCGGATGCACTTCCTGATGAAGCCACCAAGCTACCACCGCCTACATGTGTGGAGCTGAGAGCTGCCTTCCAGGGTTCTCAATGGAGCCAATGGTTGGGGTTGAGGACCCAGAGTTGCTTCACCTTTTCCACCCAAATTTTAATGTAACAATAAGGGGGTTCAAAC
Source organism: Garcialebias charrua (assembly GCA_038048925.1). Lineage (NCBI taxonomy): Eukaryota > Metazoa > Chordata > Actinopteri > Cyprinodontiformes > Rivulidae > Garcialebias > Garcialebias charrua. The sequence continues at coordinate 49,200 of JBBPBX010006145.1, forward strand.
CGGCGACCTCCCGATCATGGGCTCACCTTTTCTAACCTCTGTGCCACCACTCCCACAGCCTTGGCTTCTACCACACTAAATGTTAGGTCTATATCTGTAAAGCGCTCTTATACTGATCTGACTCCAAAAGCTGAGCTGTACAGTAGATGCATATCAAAGAACTACTTTTAAAAAAAAGGTTTTAATTAAATCTGTCCAGGGGTATATGAGATTTTTTGCTAACAGAAAAGATTCTAAAAGTCAAAAAGGTTTTAATTAAATCTGTCCAGGGGTATATGAGATTTTTTGCTAACAGAAAAGATTCTAAAAGTCAACGGCAAAGTTTTAAGAACAGTTTGAACAGGATCAGTTAGCTCTCACAGTAAAGGTTTGGGATTAATCTGAGCTACAAGGACGCCCAATTTTAGCTCAATATCTGAAAATTTGGACTTTTACAGATATTTTTCTGTTTGCTAACATCCGTTAGCTGTGGCAGCCATCTTAAATGAGGTGTCTAGAGTTGATGTAAAACCGGACCAGTGGTTTACAAGGTATTTTACTGACATGACAAACAAACATGTGACCGGCAGATAAAGACAGAAAAAAATCTAGTACCAGATGCGGAATCCTTGAATACACTTAAGAGTTTAAAGGTGGTGTGACAGGATTTTGGAACTATGCATAAAGTGGTGCAACATATATATGATGCATCATTCAACTAGTTTTTACAAGCAAAATGATAAATCAATGACATTTTGTTACAAAAGTGATTTTAAAATTGGCGCCGTGTTTCGTCACGGGACATCCGGGTACTTACGCATGCAACGTCGTGACGTAGAGACAAGGACTTCGGTCTGCAGGCTGCTATTAGCATGCTGTGTCATTGTCTTCAAAATTGCCTATTTTCTTTTGTATAACTTGAAAAATGCCGGTACATTGTGTCACATTTGGGTGTTCTAACATCGCCAGCTCTGTAGACGACTACGATCGGGTTCCAGCCCTTCACCCTCTGAACCTTGCTCATCTGAAATGTCGTACTCCCCCTCGCACCCTGAACGGTAAGGCTCAAATAAATACATCTGCAGACCAAAAGTAGAACCAGCTGTTACTTGTTCATCACTCAAACTAACTTCGGCTTCCCAAACTGAAGACAAATCGCTCAAATCTTCACTTACATACCCCCCGATGCTAATGCTAAAGACGCCCAGGAAGAAATTCATGAGTTACTCACCTCGCTGCAGTGTAAATATCCTGAGGGGTTTTTCATTGTTTCCGGGGACTTCAATCACGTGGATTTACGTGCCATCCTTCCAACCTTCAATCAGCACGTTTTCACAGAAACACGAGGAAATAAGACATTAGACCAGGTCTACACGAATGTGAAGGGGGCGTACACGGCGAAGCCACGCCCACCGCTCGGGGCTTCCGACCATCGCTCCCTGCTATTGGTCCCTAGACAGCTCCCCCCACTCAGACGTCACAAGCCGGAACAAAGAGTGATCACATCGTGGCGCCAAGATAGTTCCCCCATGCTAAGAGACTGCTTTGAAAACACAAACTGGTCTGTCTTCAAAGAGGCAGCTACGAATGGAAATTCAGTTGACCTGGAACTTTATGCTTCCTCTGTCCTGGGTTACATTAGTACATGTGCTGAAAATGTATCCATAAGGAAGTGTGTTAAATTTTACCCCAATCAAAAACCCTGGCTAAATAAGGATGTCCGCACCCTGCTGGCAGCCAGGGACACTGCATTCAAGTCTAAAGATACTGAGGAGTTGAGAAAGTGCAGGAGAGAACTGGATGATGGCATAAAGAAGGCCAAAGCCGCGTATGCACAGAGGATCGAGGGACAGTTCACCTCACATGATCCACGGAGCATGTGGCAGGGCATCAAATGCTTAACAGACTACAAGGGCAAAAGCAAACAATGCCCCAGGGACCCATCCCTGCCTGATGCCCTCAATAAGTTTTATGCACGTTTTGATGATCCAAACAGACCAACTAGCACCAGACTCACCTCATCACCAGACGAGGAGCACCTCAAAGTGACCGCAGCAGAAGTGAGAGGCAGTCTCAGAAGGATCAACCCTCATAAAGCTACGGGTCCAGACAACATCCCAGGGAAAGTTCTGAAGGAATGTGCGGACCAGCTCTGTGAGGTGCTGGCTGACATCTTCACCACCTCACTTGCACTGGAGTCAGTTCCCACCTGCCTGAAGACCGCCACCATCATCCCAGTCCCAAAAAGCTCCACAGTGACTGGTCTGAATGACTATAGACCGGTGGCTCTCACCCCGATAGTCGCTAAATGTTTTGAGAAACTGGTCATGTCCCACATCAAGACAGCCGTCAACATCAACGAGGACCCTCATCAATATGCATACCGTGAGAACCGATCAACAGAGGACGCCATCTCCTCCGTGGTCCACACTGCTCTCACCCACCTGGATCAGAAGGACTCATACGTGCGTCTGCTCTTTGTGGACTTCACATCTGCCTTCAACACCATGATCCCCCAAACTCTGATAGACAAACTATCCACACTTGGACTAAGCCCCTCTATTTGTAACTGGGTCTTAGACTTCTTAACAGACAGACCACAGTCCGTGAAGATCCACAACTTCTCCTCCTCCACCATCACCCTCAGCACTGGCTCTCCTCAGGGATGTGTGCTGAGCCCTCTTCTGTTCACTCTGCTCACATATGATTGTACAGCCACACATCCAGGCTGTCATATTGTTAAGTTTGCAGATGATACAGCTGTGGTGGGATGCATCACAGATAATGATGAATCCAGCTACAGACAGGAGGTGGAACATCTGGAGAGCTGGTGCAAAGAGAACAACCTTCACATGAATGTGAAGAAGACGAAGGAGATGATTGTGGACTTCAGAAGGAACAAACACACCCACACCCCACTGTATATAGGTGGATCTGCGGTGGAGGTGGTCTCCAGCTACAAATACCTGGGTGTACACTTGAATGATAACCTCAGCTGGAGCAATAACACCACCAGCCTGATCAAGAAAGGTCATCAGAGACTCTACTTCCTCAGACGGCTGAGACGAGCCGGTCTGAGAAGCCCAGTCCTCACCTCGTTCTACAGGTGTGCAGTGGAGAGCGTCCTGTGCTCCAGCATCAACGTGTGGCATGGAGGCTGCACAGTTGCAGAGAGAAAAGCTCTGCAGAGAGTGGTGAAGGCTGCACAGAAGTCTGTGGGAGTCAGTCTCCCCACCATCACAGACATTTACACCTCCAGATGCAGAAAAAGAGCCACCTGCATCATGAAAGACCTCACTCACCCAGCACACTCACTCTTTGCACCACTCCCCTCGGGACGGAGGTTGAGGAGCATCAAATGTAGAACCACTAGACTGAGGAACAGCTTCTACCCTGAGGCTGTCAGACTCATGAATAAATAAATAATAAGAATAAACACTGCAAAATGTCACATCATACTGATACTGATCTGTTTCTTGTTGCTGCGTTCATCTGTGACCATCTGCTCATGTTCGTGCTGCTGTTTATAATGATGTTTTTCTACTACATTAGGGCTTAGTGTATTACTAGCTGATGTCTCTCTTAGTTAATCCTAGATGTTATTATTGTTTTCTCTTGCATTTGTTGTTGGATGTAACTGGGACCCTGTGTACATAATCTCGTTTTCAACACATGTACTACATGCGGTGCAAATGACAATAAATTCTCTCTGACTCTGACTCTGACTTAATTCCTCGGTTTCTATATTCAACACGATTGGTTATTTACAAGGTCCGTTCTTGCAATTGCGTCATAAAAATGCGTCGGCGTTTGACTGCGACGCACTGCAGTTACGTCATTAAAACCATTTTATTTAAAAATACTTTTATATATTCTAAAAAAGCTAAGTCTGGTCCTCTGGACATTCAAAAAATAAAACAAAACAAAGCAAAAAAAAATGTAGAAACGTTTCGTCTTTCGTCCGAAAGACTTCCTCAGTCTGAGGCTGACTGAGGAAGTCTTTCGGACGAAAGACGAAACGTTTCTACATTTTTTTTTGCTTTGTTTTGTTTTATTTTTTGAATGTCCAGAGGACCAGACTTAGCTTTTTTAGATTTTTCTACCTGGATTATTGAGCATGCATCAGAGTACTTTTATATATTAATTATTCAAAGCATCTGTGTACAAACAATCAAAGCTGAGTAGCTCCTCTTTCTAAAATGTCTATGTTTTAAAATCATGTCACACCAAATAGGGGAAACCAAACTGATTTTTTTATGTTCGTCTTGGTGTCAGCATCCTAATCGACCTAATCTTTCACGGTTTGTTATTTTTAGCAAAGCTATGGCAGAAAGTCCATTAATGCTGCGATATTCAGTTTGCCAACAGTGTGAAAATAGCAAAAGGTCCTTCAGAATGACTTTGTCTATCAATCTGAACTCAGCCGGAGTGTGCCGAGAGAAAAATCAATCTTTGATGGCATTTTCCTCAGTAATCTGTGAATCACGATAACGTAACTGGTTAAAGTCGAGCGGGACCGATAAATTTCAGAATATTGATCATCTGGTCTTATCAGTGAAAGCCAGGTCTTCCTGGTGTCCATCCTGTTTCTGTTCAGCCCTTCATGCTCGTGATGAAACGTGAAGCAACACTTCAGGTTTGATACACAACGGAAACAAAGTCGATCTTCATTATTCGTTTTAGCAAGAAGAACTATACAAGCGTTGGGATTTTTATTTTGGAGTGCTGATAAACAATTAGGTCAAGCACAAAATACACTTTTTAGTTTTGCATCTTTCGTCTCAAGCATCTCATTTCATAAAAAAAGCTGAAATAAAGTGACTTTTTGACACCATCCGAAGGCTCAAGCCCGGTATTCTGAAGCGTTTGTAGGAAAGTTGAAGCTGTTTACATGCAGGTTACGATGGTTCTTGTCTCTGTTTGGAGTCAACCGTGTCCCCATGAGGGGACAAACATGTTCATGTGCAATCAGCCAGTCTCCCTAAAGGAAATCACGAAAGTGACGGGACCATCTGTTCTGCAATATGGGCATAATTAGCAGCTCATAAATGAAATCTGTGCATTATTAATGAACATCCTGATTACTAATAGATATCTGACTGAGGAAATAAAAAAGACTAAACTCAGGGAACATTCATGAGTTTTTAAAGGTCTTTTGTTTCTACTGTTAAGTCCAAATAAATTAGAATTTTATATATTTTACAATTTATCTAATGTTTTTTTTCTTCTGCACCTCGAAAAAAAACATGGTTTAGATTAGAGTGAAAGCAGAAGAACAGAGCAAAAACACTGAATAACAATGATATTGAAATTATAATTCTCATTTTACAACAAAATGACAAATCATAGATTCCCGTCCAGGTTTTTTAGTGATGAAGACATTAGTGGATGAAAGAAAACGGCTCCCAAAAGAAGCAGTGCAGCCTTCCAGTCTTAATTCTTTTTGGGTCTGTGATAGCCTGGTTAAAACCAGACCCTTGTCCTTCACTTCGCTTCTGACTAGGGTCTGGACTTTCTCCATAGAGAAACGATTCTTGCTGGAGGCGTGGCCTCTGCTGATGGCTGCTCCCCCGTGGTCTGCTGAACTTGACTTCAGCTCCGCCTCCTGCTGAATTTTCTATCGCTGCCGTTGCATATTCTGTGTTTATATGTTAATAAAAAAATTAATAAAACCATGGATCGCTGGTCCAACACACCAGAAGACCAGAAAATCTGATGGGACTCGGGCAGCAACGTAAAACACGAGTTTAATTCTCTCGTGACAACCTGAAGCATCAGCGGAGGGAGAGGAGGAGGAGGGAGCGAGCGATAACTTGACTTTTGGCAAAAAAACAAAAGAAAACTCCAGATAAGGGATTAAGAAGGGGAAATTAATACATTTGTGTCACATATAAAACAGTCCTGCATCGCTTTGCATCGCTTTGAATGAGAACATGCGGCTGCTCGTTGGCTGCGCGCTCCCCCGTGGTCTTCTGAACTTGACTTCAGCTCCGCCTCCTGCTGAATTTTCTCTCGCTGCCTTTGGATATTCTGTGTTTATATGTTAATAAAACGTTCTAATAAAATAAAATGAAACCATGGATCGCTGGTCCAACACACCAGAAGACCAGGTAATCTGATGGGACTCTTTAATTCTCTCGTGACAACCTGAGTCATTTCCTTGTTCATTTCACTCAGCGGAGGGAGAGGAGGAGGGAGCGAGCGATAACTTGACTTTTGGCAAAAAAACAAAAGAAAACTCCAGATAAGGGATTAAGAAGGGGAAATTAATACATTTGTGTCGTCACATATAAAACAGTCCTGCATCGCTTTGCATCGCTTTGAATGAGAACATGCGGCTGCTCGCTGGCTGCGCTGGGACAGGTGGGGGCGTGGGTTAGGGGCCAAAAACTCCACCTTCTGTTCTCTGATTGGTCCGGTCAAAAATCGGCCGGAGAAATCGTTATCTATGGGAGAAATCCCAGACTGTGCAGTGAAGGGAAATGAGAATTGAGTGGAGCTGTGCAGGAAGGCGAGGGCCAGGCTAGGTCTGTGAAGAGTCTATTTAAAAAAAATAAGTTACCATAGATTTATAATTCATGTGCATATAACTTTGAATTCAAGGATTTGGTCTTTGGGGTAAATAAATCAGAGGAAATTGGAGCTGGAACAGAGCAGGAAGTGCTTGTGAAGGGTTGGAAATCTCTCAAATAAGATTTTCAACCTCTCAAAGAGAAATAAGAGTTGTTCAGCGTCTTTAAAACGCCTCTGCCTGCTGAGCTGTTGTCTGCTCGCTCACGTTCCTCTAATCTTCAATCTGTCCTTCTGTCTCACACAGAGAGAGGTGCTTGTTCAGGTGCTCTGTTAAAAAACACATGAACACCGGCCGTGGCATTTAAAAAATCCTGACAGGTTTTTATCTGATTTCGTCTCCACTCATGTGCCTGCCAGTCATGTTGCAGGTGCGATAGATCCCTCATGGCTGAGCCAAGGAAAGACAGCACCAAAGCTCTGCCATGCAACCTCTCCCCCATGCATTTTGCTTATACAGTAGGATCCACCACCAGACCTACAAAGATGTGATAGAAGCAAAAGAGTCGAGTCAATCTGTGCTCACTCACTGCTGCACAGTGCACACACACATCCATGTGAGTGTTTCGTCTTGTAACATCGGAGCTTCTTTACAAGCGCTTTAAAAAATAGAATAAAAAGTTTCACGCCAACCACATCAGTGGAAGCGAAACTTGTGCAAAGAGCTGCCAAGTCCGACATGAACACATATGCGCTCCTTCAGGAAGAGGGTCTTCTCTTCATCCTGGCCTCCCCCTCTCTTTTGTCTTCTTGCTGTGTTTTTAATCCATCCATTATCTTCAACTGCTTCCTTCTTTCACTGGGGTGTCTGGTGCCCATGTCCACCAAGAAGCAGTGGACACCCTGGACAGGTCTCCAGTCCATCACAGGGACACTCTCCCTCACCTAGGGGCAATTTAGAGTTACCAGTCAGCCCAACATGCGTGTATTTGATTGGTGGGAGGAAACCAGAGTACTAAAAGAGCAGGCAAACTCAGGTCCCAGGGCAAGATTCAATCCAGCAACCTTCTTGTTGAGAGGCAACAATTCTACCAACTGCACCACCAACTGCAAAACACTTGTGCCACAGTGCCACAGCTCACCAGCGTTCATTCACCATGGCAGAGTGGAAACTGTGAGGATCTGGCTCCGTTCTATTGGTCTGTCTCCCTCACATCCTGTGTCTGTCAGCTCTGCGTCTCAGGTGTTTGTATTTTGTAGTTGATTAGGACGTCTATATTAGTCAACGTTCATGTGTGTTCATTGTCGGGTCATTGTCCCTGTTCCCTGATGTGTCGTGTCCCAGCTCCTTGGTCTCGTGAGTATGTTTAGTAGCTCCCTGTTTAGTGTTAGAGCTCCACGTTTTGTGTTTAGTACTCCAGCCACAGTCAGAGCGTCTGTATTAGTTTTGTTTGTACTGCCACGTCAGTATTTTGAGTTCGTTAATTAAAGTGTTTTGATATTTACTCGTGCCTCTGTGAGTCTACCTGTCTGCACCACGGGACTCATCTCTCATCCCACATCAAACCGTGACAGAAATGACCCGACCATTTTGAGTCCCGCAGACAGGTAATTCGGACTTACCCAGGGGCAGTGATGTCTGCGTCAGCTCAGAGGGAAGCTGCAGTCATCAGAGTTGGCGGGTTTCGAACTGAACCTGCTTGGAGTCGCCATGGACCCGGGCTGGAACAGTCTTCGTTTCCGCTGCTGGTCGCGGAGCCAGCGAGGAGGAAGCGAGGTGATGGCTGCTCTGACCAGTTTACTCCCTTCACTCCTGCACGAGCCATTTCGCTGTGGTGGGTGTCCGACGACGATTCGGATCCGGAGGGACTCCTGCCCGTTCCAGCCCCAGAGACACAGCGCCGCCGAAGGGGGCGGCGACCGGCGATGACGCGCATTTCCGGGTTTCGGCCCGTTCTCCCCCGTAAGTCTCCCACGCTGTCAGAAAAGCCGGGGGGATTTCGATGGGGGAGCTCCCATGCTCCGTGACGTCTCAGGAGAGACATGCGCAGAGGGGGGAGTGTGGAACCCCCCACAACACGTCTGTAGGAAACACAGAGGTTCCTGCACGCCACACAACCGAGAGGAAGCCTCTTCACGAAACTCTTTCACAGGAGTGTTTGAGCTCCCACTCTGAAGAGGAGCATGCAGATTCCGACCCGGCCACAGGGGTCGCTGTGGGACAGAGTTCTGCGGCCACTCTCACTATACAGCAGATAAACAGACTGATTTATGCTGCTGTCAATAACCCGGACCCTCATTATAAATATAAGACTTACTCCATTATTGAAGACATTATTATTAACAGTCCTTGTTTAAAACCTAACCCAGGTCTCTCTCAGATGTTGACTTTGGCTACAGCCCTGAAGGACGAGTTGTCTGTTTCTGAGTGTGTCTCACCAGCGTCTACAGAGGGCGCTGCGTCTCCAGCATCGTCCACAGAGGACGTTGCGTCTCCAGCATCGTCCACAGAGGACGCTGCGTCTCCAGCATCGTCCACAGAGGACGCTACGTCTCTAGCATCGTCCACAGAGGACGTTGCATCTACAGCATCATCCACAGAGGACGCTGCATCTCCAGCATCGTCCACAGAGGACGCTACATCTCCAGCATCGTCCACAGAGGACGCTGCATCTCCAGCATCGTCCACAGAGGACGCTGCATCTCCAGCATCGTCCACAGAGGATGCTACGTCTCCAGCATCGTCCACAGAGGACGTTGCGTCTCTAGCATCGTCCACAGAGGACGTTGCGTCTCCGGCATCGTCCGCAGAGGATGCCGCGTCTCCAGCCTCGCATGCAGACTCGACGGTGGTCTCCTCGTCTGCAGACTCGATGGTGGTCTCCTCGCCTGCAGACTCGACGGTGGTCTCCTCGCCTGCAGACTCGACGGTGGTCTCCTCGCCTGCAGACTCGACGGTGGTCTCCTCGCTCGCAGTCTCGATGGTGGTCTCCTCGCTCGCAGTCTCAACAGATGACTTCTCGTCTCCTGGTTCCTCGTCTCCTGGTTCCTCGCCTCCAGAGGGTCTCTCGCCTCCAGAGTGTCTCTCGCCTACAGAAGGTCTCTCGCCATCTACAGAGGGTCTCTCGCCATCTACAGAGGGTCTCTCGCCATCTACAGAGGGTCCCTGCGCCGCAGACGCCTCGACCTCCACAGAGGGTCCCTGCGCCGCAGACGTCTCGACCTCCACAGATGGTACGCTCGACGACAACGTCTCTACGCTCGACGACATCGGGGATGTCTCTACGCTCGACGACATTGGGGATGTCGCAACGCTCGACGACATCGGGATGTCGTAACGCTCGACGACATCGGGGATGTTGCAACGCTCGACGACATCGGGGATGTCGCAACGCTCGACGACATCGGGGATGTCGCAACGCTCGACGACATCGGGGATGTCTCTACGCTTGACGACATCGGGGATGTCTCTACGCTCGGCGACGACATCTCAACGCTCGACGTCTCAACGCTCGACGTCTCAACGCTCGACGTCTCAACGCTCGACGTTTCAACGCTCGACGTCTCAACGCTCGACGTCTCAACGTTCGATGTCTCAACGCTCGACATCTGGGATGTCGCAACTCTCGACGCTCGACATCGGGGATGTTGCAACTTTCGACGCTCGACATCGGGGATGTCGTAACTCTCGACGGTCGACATCGGGGATGTCGCAACGCTCGACGACTTGACGCTCGACATCGGGGATGTCGCAACGCTCGACGTCTCGACGCTCGACATCGGGGATGTCGCAACGCTCGACGTCTTGACGCTCGGCATCGGGGATGTCGCAACGCTCGACGACATCGGGGATGTCGCAATGCTCGATGACACCGAGGATGTCTCGACGCCTCTACGTCGATGGAGGGTCTTCTCATAATGTTTGAGGTTTACATGACTCACGTTACCTGTCCAGAAGGGTCCCAGGAGGGACCCCCTCTCGTATCCAGTCTCGAGGGGTCCCAGGAGGGACCTCCTCTCGTATCCAGTCTCGAGGGGTCCCAGGAGGGACCTCCTCTCGTATCCAGTCTCGAGGGGTCCCAGGAGGGACCTCCTCTCGTATCCAGTCTCGAGGGGTCCCAGGAGGGACCTCCTCTCGTATCCAGTCTCGAGGGGTCCCAGGAGGGACCTCCTCTCGTATCCAGTCTCGAGGGGTCCCAGGAGGGACCTCCTCTCGTATCCAGTCTCGAGGGGTCCCAGGAGGGACCTCCTCTCGTATCCAGTCTCGAGGGGTCCCAGGAGGGACCTCCTCTCGTATCCAGTCTCGAGGGGTCCCAGGAGGGACCTCCTCTCGTATCCAGTCTCGAGGGGTCCCAGGAGGGACCTCCTCTCGTATCCAGTCTCGAGGGGTCCCAGGAGGGACCTCCTCTCGTATCCAGTCTCGAGGGGTCCCAGGAGGGACCTCCTCTCGTATCCAGTCTTGAGGGGTCCCAGGAGGGACCTCCTCTCGTATCCAGTCTCGAGGAGTCCCAGGAGGGACCTCCTCACGTATCCAGTCTCGAGGGGTCCCTGGAGGGACCCTCTCACGTATCCAGTCTCAAGGGGTCCCTGGAAGGACCCCCTCACGTATCCAGTCTCGGGAGATCCCTGGAGGGACCTCCTCACACTTCCTGTTCTGGATGGGCCTTGGAAGGTGCCACCCACGTCTTCTGTCATCCGGATGTCTCGCTCGACTCACCAGATGTCTCGACTTCTATCTCGCCAGACAATGTCTCACTGCTCGATAACGTCTGCTCATCAGATGTGTCGCTCAAGGATGTCTCAACGCCGCTCGAGGACGTCTCAACGCCGCTCGATGACGTCTCAACGCTTGGCGTAGCTGCGCAGCATGAGGGGACTCCTGTTCTGGGTGGGTCCTGGAAGGTCCCACCCTCGTCTTCGACTGTCCTGAGGCCTCGTCATCGACGGAAGCTCCTGCTCGAGGGACGGCCCCCGGATCGCCCGCCTGAGGTATCTCTGTTGGATGGACTGCCTCCTGGTCGTCCACCAGATGGGATACTGCGCGATGGACAGTCTCCCTGTTGTCCACCTAAGGGGTCCTTGCCTGAGGTCGACGTCCTGGTCTCGATGTTTGGGCGCTTATTGGTTTTCTAGGTTTAGCCTTTTGTGTTTAGCATTTGTCCCAGGCCCTGTTCCTGTCGGTTTTTGGTTTGTTGTCCTTTTGTTTTGTCCCCTGTCCTTGTGTTTTCTCGCGCCCGCCGTCTCTGCGGTTTCTCCCTCCGCCCGCCCTGTTTTTTGGGGGGTGTTCTTTGGGGACGCCGGGGGGCGTCTTTGAGGGGGGGTACTGTGAGGATCTGGCTCCGTTCTGTTGGTCTGTCTCCCTCACATCCTGTGTCTGTCAGCTCTGCGTCTCAGGTGTTTGTATTTTGTAGTTGATTAGGACGTCTATATTAGTCAACGTTCATGTGTGTTCATTGTCGGGTCATTGTCCCTGTTCCCTGATGTGTCGTGTCCCAGCTCCTTGGTCTCGTGAGTATGTTTAGTAGCTCCCTGTTTAGTGTTAGAGCTCCACGTTTTGTGTTTAGTACTCCAGCCACAGTCAGAGCGTCTGTATTAGTTTTGTTTATACTGCCACGTCAGTATTTTGAGTTCGTTAAAGTGTTTTGATATTTACTCGTGCTTCTGTGAGTCTACCTGTCTGCACCACGGCACTCATCTCTCATCCCACATCAAACCGTGACAGAAACAGGAAGATGTTCTTGGCACACCTCTGGCAAAGGCAGTCCGGTGAACCAAGCACCCACAACTTCAGCACTCCAGTGCATTGGCCAGAGAATCTGTATTTCACAAGATCAGTGGAGTAAAATACAAATGTGACGAGCTGGGTACAAAGTGAGTCCCAGTGGGCAACAAACATGTGCATGGATAATAATACTGATTTGCAAGGTTTGTACACAAAATATCATTTTCAGTTACCAACTGATCAAAGCTGGTCACGGTTGCTGAAAATTTATTTATTTTCTCTTATTTTTTAAGCACATTTGCACTGAAAAAAGAGTGGCTCTCAATCTCATTGTCATTCATTCATTCAACCTTTATTTAGGAAGGTTAATCCCATTGAGCCTCGATGGCTCATTTACAAGAGGGACCTGGTTTCAATAAAAAATTATGACAACAGCGACAACAATAGACAATCAGAGAGGCATACAGATTTTTTTAACAAGTTAAAATAAGATGTCAAAAAAAGTAGCAAAACAGACAGATTACAAGGCAAATGTAGAAAACTAAAAACAGGAACATGTCTGCATTGCTTTTTGCCAGGAGTCCAACAGATTCTTAAAACCATTTAGAGGTCAAGGTCGAGCTCTACAGATCTTTTTGTAAGATATTCCAGGAAGCAGGAGCGGAGTAGGAGAAGGCCCTTTTGCCAAGCTCAGTCCTTACCGTGGGAACACTGCAGGTAATCATGTCCTGAGAGCGCACGCTGTAGCAGCACTCACGTAGAGACATGAAGGAGAAGATGTATGAAGGCAGCAGACCAAGAAGTGATTTAAAGATGAAAATGTACCAGTGGGAAAGTCTGGACTATAGAAAATACATTTGGACCACAAAAACAATATGTGGACCATAGGAACTACACCTGGACCACTGAAGATACACCTGGACCATATAAACTACACCTGGACCATAGTAACTACCCCTGGACCATAGTAACTACACCTGGACCATAGTAACTACCCCTGGACCATAGTAACTACACCTGGACCAGTAACTACACCTGGACCATAGAAACTAGACCTTGACCATATAAACTACACATGGATCACAGAAGCTAAACCTGAACAAAATAAACTACATGTGGACCATAGGAACTACACCTTGACCATATAAACTACACCTGGACCATAAGAACTACACCTGTGCCATAGAAACTACACCTGGACCATAAAAACTACACCTGGACCATATAAACTAGACCTTGACCATATAAACTACACCTGGACCTTAGAAACTACACATGGACCATATAAACTAGACCTTGACCATATAAACTACACCTGGACCATAGAAACTACACATGGACCACATAAGCTACACCTGGACAAAAGAAACTACATGTGAACCATAGGAACTACACCTGGAACATATAAACTACACCTGGACCATAGGAACTACACCTGGACCACTGAAGATACACCTGCACCATAGAAACAACATGTGGACCATAGGAACTACAACTGGACCACTGAAGATACAACTGGACCATATAAACTACACCTGGACCATAGTAACTACCCCTGGACCATAGTAACTACAACTGGACCAGTAACTACACCTGGACCATATAAACTACACCTGGACCATATAAACTACACCTGGACCCAGTGGTGGGCCTCCCACCGCTAGGTAGCGCTGTTGCGCTAATCCGCTTTTAGCGTAGCTAAATAATCTGTTAGCTTTACAGCGGATTGACTAAGTTTTATAATTCATAAGCGGGTTTGTGCTATTTTTATTTAAAATGCAGTACCGCTAATAACTAATTATCTATCAGTAAAAACGAAATAACGTATTTACGAGCAGCGCCGGATGTGGTCCGTCACAAAAAAGCGTCCCCCTCAGTCTCTTGGTGTGTGCTCTCTCTATAGCAGTTAGCAGCCAGTGTGTTACTCTGGAGCCTTATTGCTTGTTTTCGAAGAGTCAGACGAAGACTTTTTAACATGGAGGGTGAACTGAACTTGTGGATGTTTCTCAGCGGCCTACGTGACGCGTCTGGATTTTAAAAAAAGTTCGCCACATTAGCACTCTTCAAAATGGCGTCCGCGACTGCCAAAGAAGCCAGGATTTTACAACAAAACACGGTAAAACAATTGTTTCTTTGCTGAGAAAAAATATATTTCATAGCTGACGTTATAGTACAAGTTTTTCTGAGCTTGAGAGTTTCACGAAATGGTCAAATCTGCTGGATTTAAAAAAGTAGTTCACCATTAGGACTCTTCAAAATGGCGTCCGCAGGGCAGCAAACTTACATACTCAGGGAATCACAAGGAACTCAGGAGACAGAGGCAACAGGAGACAATGCCAGGACAATGATAAACACAGAGATACAGACTTATTTTTGATTTGATTTGATGTTCATTCATTCATTTTAAAAGAACAATACAAAACAGTTTCATCAGATACAAGGATGAATAGACTTTTAGCTGAATGGATGGATGGATAGACAGTTAGCTGGATGGATGATCTTTAACAAGTTCTAAAATCATTAAAATTTAACCTCAGCTTGTGCCTCTGACCCAACAGAACCTCCTTCAGCAGCAGAATCCTCTGTGGTTCTCTGACTTCATCAGTCTCTCTCCTGGTTCTGGAGGAGTTCTGACCCACTCTTCTTTCCATTGTTGCTTCAGTTCTTTGAGGTTTCTGCTCAGCTCTCTGAAGGTTTCAGGTTCAGGTTCTGGACTCTGACTGGGCCGTTGATTTGATTTGATTTGATGTTTATTCATTCATTTTAAAAGAACAATACAAAACAGTTTCATCAGATACAAGAATACAAGTAGGATAAAATGAAAGGAGCAGAAAGAAGATGAAATCTTATTATATCTGCCCCTTATTTCACAGTTTGTTCAACCAATGATAACCTTCAAACTACATCACAAAATGAATAACTACTTAATTTTTCTAACTGTAATACACAAACACACTAAGCTACATCATATATAGTTTTTGAGCAAGTCCTTTTTGACCTTTTTCTTAAATGTATACATTGGGCAGCACGGTGGCACAACTGGTAGAGCTGCTGCCTCTCAGCGAGAAGGTTGCCGGTTCAAATCCCGGTCCGGGGCCTTTCTGGGTGGAGTTTGCATGTTCTCCCCGTGCATGCGTGGGTTTCCTCCGGGTACTCCGGTTTCCTCCCACAGACCAAAAAACATGCTTGTTAGGCTGATTGGTGACTCTAAATTGACCCTAGGTGTGAGTGTGAGAGTGGATGGTTGTTTGGTGTGAGTGAGACAGGTCCCTCTTGTAAATGAGTCCCCGTGACTCAACGAGGCTAGCCTGTATAAATAAAGGTTGAATGAATGAATGAATGAATTGATTTTGCATTTTTAACATCACTCTCCAGAACATTCCACAATCCAACTCCCTGAATTGAGGTAGACCGTCCCTTTAAGCTGGTTCTGAATTGTGGTTTGATGAATATCTGTCCCTTTAAGATTGTAATAACTTTGTCTAAATTTCTTTGGATATTTAAAGGTAATGTGTTATTATGAGCTAGGGCTGGACGATATGGCCAAAATTTTTATCACGATATAGTTCTTAATTTCGGTCGATATCGATATAATTCGATATCGATATAAACAATATAAAAGCCTAAAAAAAACTATAAACTATACAAATAAATTGATGTTCACCTTGTATTTGTATTTAGCCTCCAAAAAGATGGAAATCACCATCAAATAAACATAAAATTCTCAACCCAATAATTCTGTCGGGTCATGGACAGTTTTTTATAGAAACGTTTCACCCTCCATCCAGTTTCCAGATGACCCAACTGAGAATTACAGGTATTGGATTTGGTACCTGGATTATTGAGCATGAACGTTCTCGGCATAAAATTCTCAACTGTGTCAATATTAATAGTTTTAACTTTAAACAAGAACTTTAAAATTTACAGCATTGAAATTCATAGTTAATTAAATAAAACTTTTGGGTATAGTTATTGATGAGAAGCTGACATGGAAATCTCATGGAAATTACTTAAGAATAAAAATAACAAAATCAATTACATTATTGTATAAAGTAAAATAGTTTTTGAATGACAAAGTTTTGAATATATTGTATAATGTAATGATTGTTCCATATTTAATCTGTTGTATTGAAGTTTGGGGAAAAGCATGCAAAACTATTACAAATCCTAATTTTATTTTACTAAAAAGAGCTGTAAGAATTATTATTAGGAAGTGCTATGGTCACCCAACAAATATATTATTTCATCAATTGAAATTATTAAAATGTTATGATTTGGTTGAACATAGTATTTTACAAGTCATGTATAAAACTAAAAAAAATATTACCCCCAAATATTCAATTACATTTTGTTTAAAAAGTTATTAAACCCTGAAGGGAATGTAAATGTTTGTAAAATCTTCATTTAGAACTAGTGTGAAGGAGCTGAGTTTTAAATCAGGAAACAGGATTGTGTTGATTTGATATCATCATAAACATTTATAAAACTATTTATATGTTTTAAAAGATGATTAAATCAAAGTTGTTGGGAAGGTGTGGTGCAGGTGAAGTGAAGGTTGTTTGTAGTTATTTTGTATTTTTTAAACAAGGGGCAGATATTATAACACTATTTTCGTCTTTCTGCACCTTTTCATTCAGTGTTTTTCTTTCTTTTTATTCTGATGAATCTGTTTTATTTTCAATTAAAAAAAACATGCAGCACTGCTGGGGCTGTTTGTTTACGTCGTAGTTTCAGGGAAACGTTGGCTCAAACTTTATTCTTCATCTTCTGACTCATCATATTCTATCGAGTGGAAACTCTTCAGATTAAACAAGTTAGATGTTTCCACCGCTAGTTAGAACGACTCTGTCACGTTTTGAAAAATAAACAAACCGAGTAAGACTCGCTGCAGATGAGACCTGCAGTTTAACAAAACCGAACTACGTCCACACCGACGAATTAGTCTTTCCTCTCATCAGTGATGTCGTCTCTTTCTCTTCGCTTGTGAAACTTTGTTCAGTCACATTCTGACGGTCATGAGCACTCGTTTGACTCGTTTTGAAGCGAAAACTTAACGCGCTTTGGAGACTAGCTTAGCTTTTAGCCTGCTACCGCTAACGCCTGCTGCTGGACTGAGCGCTGCGTAACAACAACGTCATCACGCACGTTTTGTGTCACAGCTTTTTCTGTCCGGGCGGGTTGTTGAAGCAGCCGCTCCAACCCGAACAGAAAGAGAAAAACGTCAGAAAAAGTTGTAAAATCCTATCGAAATATCGAAAATATGCTTAAACTTCATATCATCGTTATTGAATAAAAGTATATCGCGATATTTATCGTTATTGAATTATCGTCCAGCACTATTATGAGCCCTATATATAACTGATAAAATACTATATTCTACCAATTCCTGGAATTTCAATAAATTTAGCTGAAGAAACAAGGTGTTTGATGGGTGACTGAAATGTTTTCTGGTGATTACTCTTACAGCTCTCTTTTGTAAAATAAAAACAGGCTTTGTAATTGTTTTGCACGTGTAACGCCTAAAGGCCAGGCAGTTGACTGCGGCTACAAAAGCAGCATCAGAAGAGTGTCCTTTAAAAGAGCCTGAGGTGTGAATGAAAACAGGAGGCCATGGTTTCAGTTTTGGTGTATATATATATTAAAGTGATTGTGCACAAAATAAGACAAAAACAAAAACAGAAAAGACAAAAACAACAAGAGTCACAATAGTTGAGTCACCAAATACATGTACTCATTTCAAAGTCCATTATCAAGTCCATAGTTCTAGCTCGCCATCTGTAAATCCATGTTGGAGATTCTGGTCCAAAGAAAAAAACCCGACCTATAGGTCAGAAATACACATTAAGAATTTCATTCCAATTAAAATAACCAACTGTCATATAGCATGTACAGATATATAAAGAAAATAACATCTTGATATATATAATCATTCAAAATCAACATTTACTGTAAGTAATTGTCAATCAACCATGGTTTAAGTATAGTTAACTAGAAATAATGTAATTCAGAATCATATTTCCAGTCAATCAATTTAAAGTGATCATATTTCCAGTCAATCAATTTAAAGTGATCATATTTCCAGTCAATCAATTTAAAGTGCACTTTCAATAATCATTTATCAAAAAAATGATTATTTAACATCAAGTCTTCTAAAATAATCAAGCCGAGAAAAAAAGAAAAGTAAGATATTGCGCAATATTAAGTTCAAACAAAAGTGTAGCTACATTCTTTTCAATTGATTTTACAGGCATTCCAACTTCATTGTCATTTTAGTTTCAATATAAAAAGTCTTAAAACACACACAAAACATAAGTAATGCAACCAACAACTGAGTGCATATACCAGACCTGTGTCCACAATTCAGCTTCCATTTTATATAAATATATAAAAAACAATTGTTTTACCTCTTCAACTGAGTGAGGAGTACTTAACCTCAATGCACAGCCTGGTGGTGATTAATGGCAGAATCCCACAAGAGTTTGAATTAGAGCCACCAGTAACTCTGGTAAAACAACATTTCAATGAGCAATCACATGGTTGTCTTAAACATGAACAATATTGCTATAAGATATCAAGCTCACCATGTATTTTGAGTTGCAATTTGCTGATCTGAAGAGTGCAGCAATTTGTTTGGGAGACGCCCAGTGGAGCACACCACAGCCACAGTGGAGAAAGAGGAAGTGAACTATGACCCATGGCTTAAAAAAGTTAGAGAGTTGGGGCAACACAGGAAGTGGACCCGCCAAAATAAATGTCATAGACTAGATGTGGGTTACAGGTTCCCCCCCTAAACTCATGTGCGGCCTCGCACATGCACGTTGCTGACACAAGACACCGTCACAAGAGGTAGCAGTCATCGAGGTTTCCTCCAATTGCAGAGCAGAGGTCAGCGCAGTGCTAAGCCCTTGAAACAGGGACTGGATGCTTTGCAGAACTGGACGCCCAAGCATTGAATACTGCAAGCGATTTGGTGGCTGCCGTGCTCGAGTAGAGTGTCGGATGGATGGTTCAGAATCTGGGCTGGAGAACTCAGGAGTAGTTGAATCACTTGAGAAGCTGATCGGCTTTGGGGAGGATCCAAGATCTGGCTGAAAGGAGGCATTTTCCTCCGGAGGCTCTAGATCAACAGTATCCGTTTCATCTCCAACTGTTTGTTCTGCATCCAGCTCAGTCGGTACTAGTTCAGCAGTGGGTTCATGTCCAGGCTCCATTTCCGGTTCTACAGCAATAGTTTCTTCCTTAAAACTCTGTGAATGCTGGTCAGATGGAGCCTCAGGCATAGAAACAATGGTAGATGCAGGAACAGGTATGTTAACCACAGTTGTGATTCTGGTAGGACAGGAGCTGGAGTAATCAGGTAAGTCAGGTAAGAACAGTTCTTGATCTTCAGGGTCTGAAAGGTCGGAGGTTTTTGGAGTCACTGGGGGTGCCATCACTGATTTTGGCTTTAACTGTTCTGGTTTGGAAGCTGGTGTTAGGTAGCCACAAGGCAGCAGCAGGTCACGGTGGAGGGTCCTAATGGGACATTCTTTGCCTTCTGGTTTAACTGTATATACCGGAAGAGTGCCGGCTTTCTTCTGGATAATATACACATCTGGCTCCCACCGATCTGCGAGCTTGTGTTTGCCTCGTAGTTTGACGTTTCTAACCAAAACTCTATCCCCAACTGAGAGGTCTGCAGCAGTGACTCGCTTGTCAAATTTAAGTTTATTCCTTCCCATAACCTTCTCAGAGTTTTCAGTTGCAATCTTGTAACTTTCTCTGAGGTGTGATTTAAGCTTTTCAACATACTGTGAATGCGATGTGGATGGGTTTTCAGACACAGGTAGTCCAAAAGCCAAGTCAACTGGAAGGCGGGGTTGACGACCAAACATCAGTTCATATGGGGAGTACCCAGTGACGTCATTTCGAGTACAGTTGTAAGAGTGTACCAGCGGCTTCACAAAATCTTTCCAGTGTGTTTTATCCTCTTCTTGTAGAGTACCCAACATATTTAAAAGTGTTCGGTTGAATCGTTCCACAGGGTTGCCACGGGGATGGTATGGTGTTGTCCTACTCTTAAGAATTCCAGTTATTTGACAGAGCTCT
>JBBPBX010006146.1:0-35144 GCA_038048925.1 Garcialebias charrua
CGATACTGCCATTTGGTTGGCGCTTGCCACGACCGCGGTCATCTTGGCCCCGTGATGAACTCGATCCGCCCGTCAACAAAGACCAGGGAAACATCAAGCTGTGGAAACAAGAAATACTGCTTACAGACAGAGAAAGATCAATTAGTTTTCTCTCAAATAACATTTTTTGACAGGTACATTTATCCATTTTTCCTCTCCTGAATACAACACTGAAACTGTTGCATCTGTTCCTTGTGCTATTTTGTCTCCTTTTTCCAGCACCAAAGGGCTGTCATTTTGATGTATACAGACCACGCCCAGCTCCCCTTGATAATCTGCATCAATGACCCCTGCTTGAATGGTGTCAGGGGTGCTGTACACATTAATCATTCGATTTAGGGGAGTGGTACTTGGTGCAATTGGTCTGTTATTCAGTTGAGACACATCCTGTGACAAATTTAACTTCCAGTTTGTTAAAAACATGTTTATCATTTAATTTTCACAACATCTCTTTCAACAATCCATTCATTCTCTCAATCAGCCCAGCAGCCTGTGGATAATATGAAATATGATATACCCACTCAACATGTTTCTCTGCTGCCCACTCTTTTACCTGCCTGCATGATCACCATGTGCACAGCCTTTAATTCAGCCCACTGACTGCTTCCTCCCTCCCCCGTTTCTTCCAGGGTCTTATTCTGCGCCAGATCAAAAGCACCTGCTTTCCATCTACGCTTTCCAGACTTTACTGGGGACTCTGCCAACTGTCCAACTTCAAAAACCTGTTCTCTTTCCTCAGGAATGTCAACAACTTGCTCATGCAAAACAGATACTCCCTTCTCTCCTGGTTTAGCCCGTTCAAACACATACCACTTCCATTTAATAATGTTGGCTTCCTGAACTGTTCCTTTGTGATGCTGCACTTTTTCAATGATAGATACAGTGTCTGGTACAGCTGATGTCAAAGGAGGCGTGTGTTTATTAAGCTGCCTGTAATCCACAGTCATTCTCCATGAACCATCTGACTTTCTGACTGGCCAAATGGGATTATTCCAGGCAGTAGTGCATGTTTATAACACTCCAGCCTCCACATAATCTTTGATGGTGTCAGCAATTTCATCGTGACCCCCAGGGATACGATACTGTTTCATGCTTACTGTCTTAGTTGCCAAAGGAATGGGAAAAGGAGGCATTTTCACTTTTCCCACCAACACAGATTTAATCTGTAAAGGTCGCTCCACCCCGAACTCAAAACGCCCTCGTTTCAGATGAAGTGTCATCCCTGCTAAAACATCCATGCCCAAAATCCTTTTTTTTTTTACTGGAGTGACTAAAACCTGAAATTTCTTAACTGGCATTTTTCCAATTTTTAAAGGTATAGTCATACTTTTTCCAAAAATCATGTTTCCTCCCAGACCTGAAAGGGGAACAACAGGACCATTTATTCTGTCAGGGTTTCCGTGAATTAACGTAGCCTCAGCCCCTGTATCTACTAATGCCAGCACTTTTTGAACATTTTTATTCTTCCAATGAATTTCTATCTGAACATGCGGTCTAATGTCATCTGTTGACCAATTTGTAATCCTTATTTCTGGGGCCTGGCTTTTTTCCTATTCGAAGTCCATCAGATCCTGCAAATCTGGATATAACTGTGATCTCTCTTTGCCTTTTCTGTTCTTTTTTTTCTGCTTCACAGTTCTGACTCTGATCACCTCCTCCTCAGAGGAGTCTCTTTCTAACTCAAAATGAGAAGTCTGGCTCCCTTCTCCGCTCCCCTCCTCGCTCTGCAACCCCACTGCGCTGGCGCGCGTGGATCTGAGCTCAGCCGAGGAGATTGGAGGAAGAACAGGAGCGGTTTGGAAAATGTTTCTCAGGGCCTGTGTTAAATTTTCCACGTCATAACTAGCACAATACAAGCCTCTCTGTTTACATCTGGACCTCAACTGATCCGTAGGCAACCCGTCTATTGCATTAGGAGAAACCCCTGATTTAATTAATGCTCTCCAGAGACCAGAGCGAGTGGGTCCCGTGTTTTTCCGAGTGTCTCTTTTTGGCCCGCGCGTCGTCAGTTGATTATATCTTTCACGTGTTTCGCCCTGAGGTTCACCTCTAGTTGAATTCCAATCACCCAGAGAGCCTAGCTCCATAATTCTGACATTTTTACTGGGGACCGAGGAGACAGGAGGAGCAACCTCCACCCGACTGCTCACGTCCTGCTCTTTGTCCCAAAAATAATCATTTTTATCACTCTCATCCCAACTTGCTGGATCAAAGTCAGAACCCAGCCCAGCGACAAAAGCTCTGACTCTGTTTGGGGAGACGCTTCGTTTTTTCCTCCTGTACTTTTCACTCTTCAGCATGGTAACTTGCGTCACCACTCCTACAAGTTCTGTCATTTTCTCCAGCTGCTGATTTAATAATTGCACATGCTGTTTCTGCAACAAGCAGTCTGTCTGCGCTTCCTCCGAAGCGGCCTTGTACTTCAACATTTGCGCCTGTATTTGCTGATTCTTTTCATGTAAGCTTTTCCATGCAGTCGCACAAATCCACACATGTTTCTGCAAACCACACACAGGTGCCCCTTTTTTAACTTCTACTGTTTTCAAAGCCGTCAAAAAATCACCTGAATTCTCAGCATTTAAAGAATCATTACAAGGAGAAGGGCATGCCCCACTGTCTTGCAAACATGCAGCAATTTGTTGGTACTGGACATCCCTCCACCCCTCCACCAACTCAGTTTTCACTCCTGCATCTGCTTTATCTCTTTTCTTAAACATTGTACAGCCTTTTTCTCCAAAACCCTGCTCGCAGCGCCAAAATGTCTTATGATATTTTATTTTAAATGTGCAGGACTCGGGAAAAAGGTCGGTACAATGAAAACACACTCTCAGAACTGTGTACTTCAGTATGCTTTAATAAAAAGTTGCCACAGATACAATGAAACTCTGCAAAGCATAAAAATGCTCAAAACAACACATACTGTTATTTGCTAGGGTTAAGCATCAATTTTAAACCCCGCCACGAACAACAGAAAAAGCCTCAAGCTTTCACACACACTCAGAAAAAAGGCATTGAAATAAAAAGATCAGAATCCCTCACCGTTGAATGCAAACGAGGAGGCCTCTTCGTTCAGTGGGAGATATGTTCTTCAATGCAAAACCGGGCGTTGATCAGACCCACGGCAGACCTCAGAAATCCATCCGAGCGCCTCCTATTTTATACCTTTGAGGTGTGTGAATGTGTATGCGTGGTGCGTGTGCGTGCGTGTCTATAATGACTTCACTCTCATCTTAACACAAACATGTTTTTGTGTGAGTCGGTGCAAGGCACGGGTGAGGGATAACATTTGTTATTTTGACTAGATTGTTGCATCTTTTGCCAATAAAGACAAAGTTATATGTGAAAAAGAGTAGGGCCCGTACCTCTTCCACATAATCAGTGTCTTCAAAGCAAAAGCTGCCTCACTAAAAAGTCAACCTGACACTAAGTATATGGTCAGTTTTAATGAATACACTTAAATTTGATAAAATAGTCAGAAAGCATAATATTTCTCTGGTTTATCTCATTCTTCATCTGGATAGACCACAGACATACCATAAAATTTTTAAAAACCTATCTGTGGTCCCCTTTAACATTAACAAATGTGAGATTCTTCCCATTCATAGTTGTAGTCATATAAACATCCAGTCAATCAGGGTCGCAAATGAAGGTAAGTATTTGGGTGTATTAGTGCAATTAAAAGGGAAGATGATAACATCTCAAACCATTTAGTAGATATGAAACAAAGTATTAGCCGTTGGTTGACAAGAGATCTGACTATCTTTGGCAGGAACCTGTTGACTAAGGGCCTGTTTACACGGCGCGTATTTTGAGTGTAACCGCTACTTTCTCTTTGCGACTTTGCTTATCGCCTACACGACACCGCTGGCCCCCCTCGATGACACCGATACTTTTCTGATCCTGCTCTCAAGGTGGAAGTTTTTCGCTGACCCCCCGTTGATAATGTAAACATCTCCCGTGGAGCTTTTGTTTGAACACATGCACGCAGCACGCACGCGCAGACAGCCGGCATTTTAACAATGGCGGTGGACTGGACAGTGGACACACGCACCACTTTCTGAACTATAGCTGATGGAATATATTTTGATTCTCATATTTAATTATTCTACACCTTACCTGCATCTGTGTTGGAAGAGAGCCAGCTGCCTGGATCCAGTTGTCTGTTAACGAGGCAGTCGGACATTTCACGTGTCACGCTGCACTATAACATACTAAATGTGCTATATATTAACAGTTTAACAATAATAAACAGTATTTATGTTAGCGTGGGAGATATTTACATTTATCTGAGCTAAATGAAGCTATCTGGACTCGTTACGTCATGCCTAACATGCTGCATGTTGAAAATGAAGACACCAGGTTGATTTTTAATTTATTTATTTATTCAACACCACAAACTCATGTCACAAACACTGAGAATTAAATTGAACACTTTTAAAAACACGTTAACCGAACTTTAATGAACTGGACTCTGTTGTTTTCATCCTGCTGGACACTGGACCCACATCCGAACCGCCGGTCCGCTTCGTGGAACAGCTTCGACCTCGCAGGAAAAAAATAAAAATAAAACCTCAGTTGGTTGTTCTGTGATCGAACTAAACACAAGGAAACATTATTAAGAACATGGTTTACCTTGTAGCCCTGCTGTAAATCAGCTGATTCTCACGGACTAAAGTCAGACATGTTGACTCGGTTCCGGACGGTCCAGTCAGTCAGCAACTGGTGCGCAGATGAAGCAGGTCCCACACTTGGTGTCAAATCTGTTGACTCTTGTCCAAATTCCAGCTTTAACTTGTTGTTAACTTGTTGACAACAACTTGTAGTTTAGCTGAACTTTTAGCCAGAGAGGAAAACAGGCTGCCTCGTGTGCTCTGTTTGTTTACCTCAGGCAGCAGTGGCACGCGTGCGCAGTAGTGAAGGTTCCAAAAATCACAGCGCCATCTACAGGCCCAGCATGGTAACTACAGTAAATTCATGAGTACGGGGGGTGGAGGGGAGAGAGTCGTATCCACAGAATTCGCCCATGTCAACGCAAAACTTTCAACCTAATTAACATACCCAAAAGTTGCGTTTCCCCCACACAGTGTCCGTGTAAACAGGGCCTAAAGCAGATAGCATTTCCAAGGCTGTTTATCCATGTCATTCTATGTATATATCGCCACAAAACATAAGAAAAGCCAATTCCATATCTTTCAGTTTTTGTGGAAAAACAAGACTCATTACTGTATGTTAAAAGATCCCAACTAGTTAAAAAGTATGAGAATGGTGGCATTAATGCACTGGATTTTGAAGCAATGGTTGGTACACTCAGGATTAAATGGTTAAAAAAAATTAGAACAACAAAATTCAATGTGGTTTCATATCCCTGCCTCCATTTTTAAGCAGCTGGGAGGAATTGAATTCTTTGCAAAGTGTGATGGCAACATTTATCTGTCATATTTCTGGTTGTATTTTGAAGTAAATGCAAAACAAAATCAATATAAAAAACTACTTTTATCAAGTTTGGAGTCTCTGCTGTCCAACAGACTTGAATGGAACACTTCACATGCCATGTGCTTTCTTTAAAGAGACTATTTATAGGCATGACGTCATGCCCGCAAATATGCGGGCTTAGACCCCAGAGAGTTTTAAGGATGTTCATCTGACCCAAGTTCATGAGGAACATGGTCATCAGGGGGTGGAGCAAACTTTGACGCTCTTACGATCCCTGTGTTACTGGCCTTATATGACCTCTGAAGTGGTCCAATGGTGCCAGGCCTATGAAAGGTGCCAAGTAGCAAAGGATGTTCACCCCAGAGCTCATGGTCATATGGGACATTTACTGGCGTCACGTCCCAACGAAATCTTAGCCATTGATTACACCACCTTAGAGCCCACCCAGGATGGCTTGGAAAATGTTTTGGTTTTGACAGATGTGTTTAGTAAATACACGTGGCTGTCCCCACACGAGATCAGCGAGCTGCCACTGTGGCTAAGGTTCTCATATCTGAATGGTTTTATAAGTTTGGTGTTCCTGCTCGGTTGCATTCCGACCAGGGTCGTAAGTTTGAGAGCTTGCTTATTCAGCAGCTGTGTAGCTTATATGGCATTGTAAAATCACGCACCACACCCTACCATCCAGAAGGAAACACCATGCCATACCAGCTTTATTTATAGAACACATTAAACACCTACAGGACCAAAGTGCTGTACACACAACAAAACAATCACAATCAGGTAATAAAAATTATTAAAATGTGACATGATCAATGTGAGCGCTTCAACCGGATGCTGCATAACCTGTTAAGGATGCTGCATGTGTCTCGGAAAAGAGATTGGCATGCCCGTTTGCCTCAATAATCACATTTTCTTTTAATCTTTGGTCAGGAACCCAGACTGCCCCTGGATTTCCTGTTGGGTAGAGTTGAGAGTCCAGTTGGTGGGTCGGCCCATGAGTGGATTCAGGAGCATCAAGCTCGTCTGCAGGTAGCCTTTAAGGGGGCTAAAACACATCTGAAACAGGCTGCGGATCGTCGAAGGCATGCCCACGACGCCCATGTAAAACCTCTGCCCTTAGAGGAAGGGCAGTTGGTGTTTTTGCATGACTTTACTGCTAGGGGGCCTCATAAGATCAGGGACCGATGGAGATCTGAGAAATATAGAGTGTTGAGGGCACCAAAAGTGGGTGGCTCTGTTTACACCCCCATGGATGAAAAGACCAAAATAAGACAGGTGCACCGCACCATGTTAAAGCCTGTGGTTGGTGTTGTTCCTCCTGATCCCATTCCTCCCCATGAATTGCCTCCTGTAGAAGAGGGATTGTCTGAGGATGATGACCCATTTGATTATGATCTGTTTGTTTGCGAACAGAAACCCCTGGTGGTTGCTTCTGCCCTGCCCTCAAGTGAAGCACCGCCTCTGGCTGCGTCCCGAGAACCGGGGGCACCATCTGGACCCATCGTATCTACTGAATGTTCTGAAACTGTGCTTGTCCCCCTGCCAGCTGTGCTGACCATGTTGTTCTACGGCGCTCTAAACATGCCACTGCTAGACAGTGGCGGCTGGTGATTTTTTTTTATGGGGGGGCGCCATAAAATATTTTTAAGCATGTGTAGAAGTATGCATAATTATGTTTGTATACTGTAAAGTAAGTTTGTTCATGTTTTTATTTGTATATATCAGTTGTATCCATTTGTATAACACTATTATTAATTAAACATGGTTCATCTTCACCTTGTTTGAGGCATCAGTGTGAAAAGAGAATGGGAGTGTTCTGCTTCCACTTTTCAATTTTTGGACAACTTCTATCATATTCTGTTATAATTATTTTAGTAATACAAGTTCATAATGTAAATAGAATTGTGAGGGTCCAGACTTAAATAAGGACAAAGGTGTTCAAAAATCCACCAAATAATTCAATTTAATAGTTCCAAAAATAAACTAACAAATAATTAAATTTCTGTGAGAGTTCTACTGGCTGCAGCTCCTACCCAAGATGGCCGCCAATTACCACAGCTGCCGGTCATCTCCCTGAAGAGACCTTCAACTATATAAGGCTGCAGTCAAGTTCTACTCTTCGCTGGGGCATTGAGCTATTTATGGTATTTATGCTCTCAGCCTGTTTGTTTCCTCAAAAAGAGTTTCTAACCTTGTTCTCTGTGCCTCCAGTTCTCCTGTGTTCGTGGATCCCTTTCTGTTCTGGCTCGCCTTGGGTTCAGTTCCTGGTCCTCGTGCCTGATCCTCCAAGCCATCCATCTGTGGAGTGGAACTGGTTCACCATCCTCTGGACTCACTTGGATTCACTCTCACGCTCTACTCAAACCATCCAACCTGTAAGAGGAAAAACATCACGAATAATCAAAGGACCACTCTTATTCCAATCCATCTGACATCCTGTTTGTTTCTCAGGAGCTCCAGAGGATCACCTGTAAATAGTCACCTGCACAAAATAAACACAGTTTAATTTTCTATCTTGTGGAGTCTTGTCTCGTTCCGGGTCTCGTACCAATCTGGGTTTACTGAAATCATTACAATTTCAATGAAAAATAAATCAAAAGATAATAACAAATTTGGGCCCAACTTAAACAGGTCAACTCAAGTCTAACAAGGAGGAATGATTCCAGATTAGATTTTAAATAACTGATTTATGGGGAAGAAAAATGATTTATTTTACTGTGATCCACCTGATGAGCTCTACCTATACTTAAGGCTGCAGTCAAGTCATACTCTTCGCTGGAGCATTGATGCCTACTCATGGTATTTATGCTTCTAGCCAGTTTGTGAGTACAGTACTTTGAGAGACACTTACCTTGTTTTTTGTTGTGTTTCCAGTCCTCGTTTCCATCTTGGTCCTGGGACCAGTTCTCACCCACAATGGATTCCACCGTGGAGAATCAGCTAGAAGATATGCACCACCCATGGCCTTATTAAAAAAAATATTGAAAGATTATTGAAAGACTATTCAGTACAGCAGGACAGATTCTCTCTCCCATTGATGACAAACTGGAGTTGAAGTGATCAATGTCTATTCCTTTGTTAGGTCTAATGCTCCTTTTTTCATCAGACAACTTTTACTTCAATGTTTTTACTGGTTTTATTTTGTGTTAAATAAAAAAATTCAGAGGTATAATCATTCCTCTTTCTTATTTTATTTAATGACATTTAACCTGCAGGTCATCCCTGAAATTCTGACGCACACAGAATCACAAGCCCAAGTGTGAACGGTGTCACTCAATAAAATCATGCACTATCTGCAGCATTGTTCTTTAAACTGGAACAACACTTTTAAAGTATTACAGAAAATATACATACAGTACGCACACTTAATGATACTGTAGGCCATTGCATTAGGTAATACATTCAGCAAGTACTTTTACTTTAATACTTTAAGTATTTTTAAAAGCAAATACTTCTTTACTTTTACTTAAGTAAAAACATTAATGTGGTACTTCTACTTACACTAGAGTACATTTTTGTCTGTTTATTTGTACTTTTACTTAAGTACAGTGTTTGAGTACTTTCTCCAGTCCACCACTGCTTTTAACTAGCATTTTGATACTTTCAGCAAAAAAATTGCTACTTTTAGTGTTTTGCTACTCATCAATATTTTCCTCTTTTTGCTGAAGTTTAGCAGTTTAAAGGGGACCTCAGATGTATTTTTTAAATTTTTATGGTATTTCTGTGGGATATCCAGACCCTATTCCTTCAATTTAATGCACAAAATAATTATTAGATAATCAATTATACCCTTTTTAATTCTGCCATTTTTAACTTTCGTTTTGAACGACCGGTTTCTTGAAGTCCACGCCCTTCAACGATCTGTTCACGCCCTCTGTAACAGCCAGTATCTGTAATGTGTTGTTGTTTTAAAATTAGCTCTTTTTTTATTACTCATTTGACTTACTGTTAGTGTTAGCTTAAGATAACTTACCGAAACCCGTCTGAGCGCGCCGCAGTTTGCTGCTCCTTTTAGCATTAGACCACCCGAATCCGAAGCTAATGTTAGCTTGTTCCTCTTCCGGTTTTCGCCAGCTCCGCTCGTTGCACGCGATGAGATTTTGGGAGTTATCGCTGTTCCAGTGAAGACAACACAAAGTTCACCAAGTGTCTCCCGTAAATTAATCTGTAAGGAGAAGGTCCTCTTGCTGCGAGCCTGCTGCGAGGCTGCTGCAAGGCTGTACAGTTGAAGCTCCGCTCCATCGCGCCGGAAGAGGGTCCCGTCGAACCCGGTCCTTCCGCCTGTGGTCCGCTCGTTTAATTTTTGCCGGCTGCGCGTTGGCAGCGATCGCAAATACACTAAAAATTGAACTAAAACATAAAAATAACAATTATACTTTATTTATAAAGCCATTTAAAAAAACACAGCTGCAACAAAGTGCTGTACACATGAAATTAAGAACATATAAACAAAAGATGAGATGAAATCATGAAAAACAACAGTCATGTGTTTAATACAGAAGTGGGTTGAGCCTAACCAGGGGTTGCTAGGTGAGGGGCTGGACTCAGGTTTGATCTGATTGGCTGGCGGCTTGTGACGTCAATAAATGCAGGAAGTGTGAATCCTGGTGTATTTATCAAAAATAAATAAATCTACTTAGAGTAAATAAACCACTGGGTGCATTTTTTTGGCACAAGGACTGTTTTTTTATGAAGTAAATACCCAAAGTTTAGTAAAAAAACATTAAAAAGTGAATTTTGCATGTGTGGTCCCCTTTAAGCATCTGTCTTGTAGCTACTGTCAGGAGATGTGGCAGAGTGAAGAAATATGTTTATAAAAAATGTTACATACTGAACCTTTAACACAGACACTGAGGAGTAAAACAGTTCATGACATGAGCTGAAGATGGACAGACAGGAGTCGTCTTCAGACATTCGGGTTTATAATAACTAGCAACTTTTATAATGTTGTACAATACACCACAGATAAGCACAGCTTGTAGCTAGCTACTGTTGGAGAGACAGCAAGCCCTTGCTGTACTGTTGACTGACCGCAACACAACACACCACGTCACGCACACAGAGATCAGCTCAAACTTTGCTCATGTAGCGATTCATTAAACTCACTTAATATTACTTGCTTACCTGTGTAGAAAGGCACCATTAATAATTACTGCTGTTCAACGTCGCTAGTTGCGTGTGATCAGCTCTGAAGGTGTAAACAGAGAGAATCCCCCGCTCCCCCCTCCCTCCTGGCTCGAACCGGAAGCGCTGGCGATCCGTGGCGATAAGAGACGAGTCCAGGCTCGAGGGCGGCGGAAAATGCGACCTGTACAATCCAAAAGTTTTGTACAGATGGGACATAAGCTACGACCGCTAGCGGCCGCTAGTTATAATTAGATTCAATGGAAAAGCATGGGAAAAGCCCCCAGGCGGCGCCGAGCAGGGAAACCGGAAGTACGTCACTCACAATCAGAAAACGTTTTTTGAAACAAACAATCATTACTCATAAAATATTTATCCTACACAACTAAAAACATATATGCATGCATTTCGAAATATTTTTATTTTATTATTTCACTTTTATATAAAAAAAAAAATCTTCAAATGGTGAAGAAGAAGAGCTGCAGTTCTGCAGTTCCAAGGAGGAGCGGCGCCCCTATCGCCCTCTAGTGGCGGCCGCCTCTGCTTCTAGACAACATTCTAATGTGCACCATCTCCCAAGATCGGCAGGAGACCTCCTTTTGGAAGGTTCTTCCCCATCCTTGTCAACTGTATCAGCTTGTTTTGAAGCTGATAGGATCAATTTTTAATAGATCATCGTCGGGTCGCCGGTACAAGAGAAGGGGGTAGAATGTAGTGGTAGAGGAATGCGCATAATTATACCTCAATAGCTCTCAGGTGCAAAGGTCCGGTTGGCGGTGGACGTGGTATATAAGCAGCTGCTGCATTCAGTCAGAGATGTCGTCTTCGCGCTCCCGCTGTGTGGCTTGTGGCCGGTGGGTTTTGGCCGTAGAAGGCAACCAATCGCTGAAAAGCGATTCTAAGGCCATCAAAACGTATCCCCACAACACCTTGGCTGCGCCTAGTAATTATGTCCATAAAAGTTATGAAAATAATTGGTGACAAAGGGCAACCTTGGCGAAGTCCAACTCTCACTGGAAACGAGCCTGACTTACTGCCGGCAATGCAGACACCGGTCATACAGGGACCTAACAGCCTGTATCAAAGGGCCTGGTACCCCATACTCCCGGAGTACCTCCCACAGATCCTCCCGAGGGAAGCGGTTGAATGCCTTCTTCAAGTCCACATAGCACATGTAGACTGGTTGGGCAAACTCCCACGTACCCTCCAGGACCCTGCTGAGGGTGTAGAGCTGGTCCAATGTTCCACGACCAGAACGAAAACCACATTGCTCCTCCTGAATCTGAGGTTCGACTATCCGACGGACCCTCCTCTCCAGAACCCCTGAATAGACCTTACCAGGGAGGCTTAAGAGTGTGATCCCCCTATAGTTGGAACACACCCTACGGTCCCCCTTTTTGAATAGGGGAACCACCACCCCAGTCTGCCAATCCAAGGGAACTGCCCCCGATGTCCACGCAATATTGCAGAGTCGCGTAAGCCAACACAACCCCACAACATCCAGAGCCCTAAGGAACTCAGGGCGAATCTCATCCACCCCCGGAGCCCTGCCACCGCAGAGCTTTTTAACCACCTCGGTGACCTCAGCACCAGAGATTGGAGAGCCCGACCCAAAGTCCCCAGGCTCCGCTTCCTCAGTGGAAGACGTGCCAGTAGGATTGAGGAGGTCTTCGAAGTATTCCGCCCACCGACTCACAACATCCCGAGTTGAGGTCAACAGCACGCCACCCCCACCATAAATGGTGTTGGTCGCGTACCGCTTTCCCCCCCTGAGACGCCGGATGGTGGACCAGAATCGCCTCGAAGCCGTACGGAAGTCATTCTCCATGGCCTCTCCGAACTCCTCCCACGCCCGAGTTTTTGCCTCAGCAACCACCCGAGCCGCATGCCGCTTGGACTGCCGGTACCTATCTGCTGCTTCCGGGGTCCCACAGGCCAAAAAGGCCCAATAGGACTCCTTCTTCAGCCTGACAGCATCCCTCACCACCGGTGTCCACCACCGGGTTCGAGGGTTGCCACCACGACAGGCACCAACAACCTTGCGGCCACAACTCTGATAAGCTGCCTCGACAATAGAGGCGCGGAACATGGCCCACTCGGACTCAATGTCCCCCGCCTCCCTCGGAACATGTTCAAAGCTCTCCCGGAGGTGGGAGTTAAAGCTCCGTCTTACGGGAGACTCTGCCAGACGTTCCCAGCAGACCCTCACAATACGTTTGGGTCTGCCAGGTCTGACCGGCATCCTCCCCCACCATCGGAGCCAACTCACCACCAGGTAGTGGTCAGTTGACAGCTCCGCCCCTCTCTTCACCCGAGTGTCCAAGACATGCGGCCGCAGATCAGATGAGACGACAACAAAGTCGATCATCGAACTGCGACCTAGGGTGTCCTGGTGCCAAGAGCACATATGGACACCCTTATGCCTGAACATGGTGTTCGTTATGGACAATCCATGACGAGCACAGAAGTCCAACAACAGAACACCACTCGGGTTCAGATCAGGGGGGCCGTTCCTCCCAACCACACCCCTCCAGGTCTCACTGTCATTGCCCACGTGAGCGTTGAAGTCCCCCAGCAGAACAAGGGAGTCCCCAGGAGGCGCACTCTCCAATACCCCCTCCAAGGACTCCAAAAAGGGTGGGTAATCTGCGCTGCCGTTCGGCGCATAGGCACAAACAACAGTCAGAGCCCGTCCCCCCACACGTAGGCGAAGGGAGGCTACCCTCTCGTTCACCGGGGTGAACCCCAACGTACAGGCACCAAGATGGGGGGCAACAAGTATGCCCACTCCTGCTCGGCGCCTCTCACCAGGGGCAACTCCAGAGTGGAAGAGTGTCCAACCCCTCTCAAGGAAACTGGTTCCAGAGCCAGAGCCATGTGTTGAGGTGAGTCCGACTATTTCTAGCCGGAACCTCTCAACCTCACACACTAGCTCAGGCTCCTTCCCCACCAGAGAGGTGACATTCCATGTCCCAATGGCCAGCTTCTGTAGCCGAGGATCAGACCGCCAGGGTCCCCGCCCTCGGCCACCACCCATCCCACATTGCACCCGACCCCTTTGGCCCCTCCCATAGGTGGTGAGCCCATGGGAAGGGGGACCCACGTCTCCTCTTCGGGCTGTGCCCGGCCAAGCTCCATGGGTGAAAGCCCGGCCACCAGGCGCTCGCCAACGTGCCCTACATCCGGGCCTGGTTCCAGAGTGGGGCCCCGGTGACCCGCGTCCGGGCGAGGGAACATTTTGTCCATTTATTTTACTCATCATAAGGGGTCTTTGGGCTGCACTTTGTCTGGTCCCTCACCTAGGACCTGTCTGTCATTGGGACACTTAAATCCCTCCACCACGGTAAGGTGGCAACCCAGGGAGGGGCCTTACATGTCCAGACTATAATCTTTAGACCAAGCAGGCATTCTTCACTGGCGTACAGGGCGAGCCTGCCCAGCTTGTCTAGTCCTTTGGGGTGAAGTCCCCTGATGATCCTGCGGTGTTGACAGATCCCAGGGAAACATTGCAGATGATGAACCAGCCGATGGGGTACACTCCGTCCCTCCACTATCCTCCAGTGGGGGACTCTTCTCTTTTCTTGGCGTGGGTCTCTCTGTAAGATGACTTGGGTCACCCTGATGATCACCCCTGCCAACATCTGCCTAAACTCTCCTGTACTGGCACTGAGCAGGTCTGGCACTTGGCTATCTTCTCCTGGATCCCAAAGCCATTGGTGATGAGACTGCTGAAGAAGGAACAAAAGGCTTAAGTCTGTTGAAATGAATAACAGTCTCTGGACCCCCCCTCTGCTGGCACTAATCTGTATAGCATATCTGTCACCCTTTCAACTACTATAAATGGGCCCTTGTAATGTCTCTGCAACTTGGGACACACCCCACGCTTTCTGGCCGTGTTTTGCACCCACACTTTTTCTTCTTCTGAGTAATACTGAAAGTTTGCTCTGAAATCATAAAACCTCTTCTGTTGCTCTGAAGATTTTGTTTGGTGGCGTTTTACTGCCTCCACTACTGTAGATAATGTTTCCTGCAACCTTGATACATACTTATCCACAGAAGAAAACAATTCTCTGTTGTTCACATTTAACATAATGTCAACTGGCAACACAATTTCCTGCCTAAACAACAGGGTAGGGTGTAACAGAGGTGCTGGCATGAACACTACTACGATAGGCCAACATTACATAAGGTAGAAGTTTATCCCAGTTTAGTTGATTGTCCTCAACAAAAAGGGAGAGCATAGACAAAAGTGTTCGATTAAACCTTTCAACCAGTCCATCAGACTGAGGGTGGTATGGAGATGTACGAGACTTGTGAATATGCAGAAGTCTACATAATTCTTTAAATAAAGTTGATTCAAAGTTTCGGCCCTGGTCTGAATGAAGGCTGCGAGGAGCCCCAAAACGACACACCCACTCTTCTGTCAAAACCTTAGCAATAGTTTTTGCTTCCTGATTAGGAAGAGGAAAGGCTTCAGTCCATTTGGAAAAATAGTCCCCCACAACCAAAATGTACTTGTTCTTCCTCTCAGTCTCAGGGAGAGGTCCCAAAATGTCAACAGCAACACGTTCAAAAGGCCGAGATACAACAGAGGGCTGCAAGGGTGCACATGGACGCTCTCCTTGGTTTTTACGGGACCCACAGTCAACGCATTCCCTGACCCAAGTCCTAACATCTTTAAACCACCCTGGCCAATAAAACCAATCATTAACCTTCCCCTGCAATTTCTGTACTCCTAAATGACCTCCAGTAGGGACATTATGCAGTTGTCTTAAAACTTCAGATACCATGGATTGAGACAACACAACTTGTACCTGTGAAGCAGCATCAGAGTGTGCTGGAGCCATACGCACAAGCCTAGACCCTTGTACTTCAAGCTGATCCCATACAGGAGCAAATCTCTGTAGCTCAGGGTCCTCAGGTATCGGACAAACACCAGACAATGTTTTACACTCAATTATGTGTCGCAACTCTGCATCATCCATTTGAGCCCGTGAAAGCTCATCCATCTCTTAAGTCTGACTAGTTTGCACCAAGGGTTCTGGCCGCACAGAACATTCTGCGGGTCTCACTTTGCATAACACTATCAGCAAGGGGCTGTTTGTTTTCAAAAGCACCTAGTAATCTAGACAGTGCATCTGCATTAGCATGCAATTTACCAGGGCAATGGACAATCTTATACTGAAAATTAGCAAGCTGTTCAACCCATCTGGCCAGCTGTCCTTCCAATCCCTGAAAATTATGCAACCACCGGAGGGAGTTATGGTCAGTTCTCAAAACAAACTCTGTTAGGGTATTTTCTTTTTGATCATTTTAAATTTGTATTCTCTCATGTGCTTCAACGCTTAATGCTTGTATGCTTAGACTTTATCAGTGCTTGTGTAAACATCTTTTATCTACTTGTTCAGACCAACCTAACAGATTGTCATGCTGACTAGAAACCAGAGAACGTTCCAGTTTATGATTAACTCTGCAGTTGTTATTTCAGATGAAAACTGTCACGACTGTTCTTTTATTATCTGAAAGTGTTTGTACTTTGCACCTGTTGTAACCCATCCTCTAAATGAATAAAAGGCTGCAAAAATCTCAGATCCTTGTGCTTCGTTCTCACACACTATTGAGGCGATGTCCCCCTTTTGCAAAAAACTTAATAACCGATTCTTGTCCTTTCTTGTGTGATCGTTTATTTAAAGGTTGCAGGGTTGAAGATAAAACCCATCATCAAAACCCATTTTTCTCTGGTGCCGTGACTCGTTTTTCCTCATAGCTTCCCTTCGGTGGACTCTGACAGGACGCGCTGAAGTCCGTGCACGGCGTGAGCCAAAGCCTTGGGGGGTTTGGTCGTCCCTCGCCGAGCCAGCGTCATTAGATCTGGGTCGAATCATCAACAGATCAGATTGACGGAAATCCAGCCGGACATCACACAGATCGGCAAAAAGTGAGTATAAACAGGATTTCCTTGTATGATAAAATTACGATACAGAACTAGTTCATGCTGAATCGAACCCTCTCATTTTAAAGAAGTGCGACGCCTATTTTCTAAAATTATGACTATGATGTACACAAGCA
The DNA here is from genome assembly GCA_038048925.1 of Garcialebias charrua. NCBI lineage: Eukaryota > Metazoa > Chordata > Actinopteri > Cyprinodontiformes > Rivulidae > Garcialebias > Garcialebias charrua. The sequence continues at coordinate 16,669 of JBBPBX010006146.1, forward strand.
TCATTGTAGGGTCAAGACCTTTTATATTCGTTATTGAGGAGTTTAGACAAGCCGATTTTAAGTGAGGCATAGTTTAGTCAAGAACTATACTTCATGTGAGACTAACTTTTGGTCAAGAACTAAATTTGTGAGACCACTTTTGCCAAGACTTCTATTGGACACAAGGTAGATTCAGCCAAAATAAGGACACTCTTAGACGCGTCATATGTGAGTTTGTGAGTCTTGTTTGAATTTGAGTCGTATCTGAGTTTGTGAGTTTTGTTTGAGTTTATGTGTCTTGTTTGAGCTCATGTCTCTTGTTTGAGTTTATGCGTCTTGTTTTTATGAGTTGTGTTTTGGTTTGTTCGCAATTTTGAGTTCACTTGTCATGTTTGAGCTTCTGAGTCGTGTTTGAGCTTCTGAGTCGTTTGAGTTCATGTGTCGTGTTGACCTTATTCGTCGTGTTGAGTTTATTTGTCCTACGTGTGTGTGTGCATGTGTGTGCATAGCTCTACTCTTCTGAGCATATCTGATCAGCCTAAATAAGGACACTTTTAGACGCATCGTTTTTGTGATTGTTTCACTTTCTGGTATTTTCTGGTGTCTGCGTATGTGTATGTCTTTTTAGAACTGTGTGAGCATTTCTGAAGTGCTGTATTTCTCTCCCTCTATCTCTAACTCTCCATTGTGGGCTTTTCTGCTCCATTCCTGTCTCTGTATGTGTGTGTGTGAGTACTGTATGTGTGTGTGCTAATCCAAGTGAAACTTGGTCCAGAGCAGGTCTCTCTCTGTGTTTTTCCGTTGCGTCAAGCTACTGCTTCTACCGTCAAACAGGAAGTACAACCAGAACTGGCTTTTCAAAGTAAATTTTTCAAAATACTTTTTTTTAAATGAGGTGCATGACGTAACCACAAAACGTAACTCGAGACCGTTGTAACCCGAGAACTACCTGCATAATGAAGTATCACACATACATGTTTGCCCTGACAAAAGCATAAACAGCATTTAGAATACACAACCAACAGATGTGGACAGTAACTATGGTAACAGACCACAAACTTCCACACCTCACAGACTATTTAACAACAAACCTGAACTGAACACTTTAGTTCTATGACCTCTTGTGGGTTTGTAACCCTTTGATGCACAACATGGGTCAAAAATGACCCACATTCATTTTACAGGTTATTTCATGCTGACTGAGTGTTTCTTTGCTTTATCTTTTGAAATGAATTGATTTTATGATTGATTATTCCAAGTATTCTTTAAATATCTTGTTTTAATTACCACAGATCATTAATTGATATTTTATTTCCTACTTCATGAACAAAAACACTTTTTATAATATATCACCAAGTGTGACTTAAAATTAAATGTTTTAATACTATAATTAAATTTAGTTTCAAGTAATTCCTTTAGCAGTTAGTTATTTAATATTTGCTACATTTGTCATTTTGTCATACCTCCTGATAACAGATAACAGCTATGGAACTAAACGTTAACTGTGGTTTAACAACTGTAAACTGGTGAAATGTGACCAAACAAAATAAAACACAATTGAACACATCACTCGAACACAAACTGCCATCTCAATATTTACATGCCTCCCAAATGATCAGTAAGTGTTTGTGCTCCTTGCACACAGGCCTGGTGCACTGGGAACACCAGCTGCTGACTTTTCTGTCTTTTGAAACTGGGCAGATAGCGCACCTCTTCTTCCTTTGGCCCACCTCTCTGATGTCCTCATGTGCTGGCTGTGTTTTGTTTTTTTTGACCCAGACCTTCCCATTGCCTCAATAATATGTTTCTCGAGTTTGGGTGTGTCCTCCATGCGCTTTTTCATATATGGCATGACAAGCTCTTTGCCCAACTCCTTGATAAATAGACGGCGTGCATTACTCGCACCACCCATATAGTCAGGTTGTTGTGCATTGAAGTTGGTGTAGACTTTGAGTGAGGCAAAATCCAGCATATTGTACCAGAGAACCACAGGCCACTGCCTTGTTCTCTGCAGACATGTGTAGTTGCTAACCATTTGATCCATTGTGTCCCTCCTCCTTTTATTTTACTGTAGTACTGGATCATTTCTGGTTTCTTCACAAGGAAATGCATTGTCTCCTGTGTGGACTCTCATATGTGAGTTTAAATTTGTCTTCTCACTAAATCTATGTCCACAATGTTCACAAGGAAACGACTTTTCTCCTGTGTGGACTCTCATGTGTGAGTTTAAACTTGTCTTATAACTAAATCTTTGCCCACACAGTTCACAGATAAAAGGCTTTTCTCCTGTGTGGACTTTCATGTGTGTGTTTAAACTTGTCTTCTTACTAAATCTTTGTTCACAAGGAAACGGCTTGTCTCCTGTGTGGACTCTCATGTGTGTGTTTAAAATTGTCTTCTGACTAAATCTTTGTTCACAAAGTTCACAGGGAAATGGCTTGTCTCCTGTGTGGACTCTCATGTGTGACTTTAAATGTGCCATCTGACTGAATCTTTGTCCACAACGTTCACAAGGAAACGGCTTTTCTCCTGTATGAATGCTCATGTGTGAGTTTAAGCTTGTCTTCTGACTAAATCTTTTTCCATAAAGTTCACAAGGAAACAGCTTATCTCCTGCATGGACCCTCATGTGTGAGTTTAAACTTGTCTTCTGACTAAATCTTTTTCCACAAAGTTCACAAGGAAATGGCTTGTCTCCTGCATGGACCCTCACATGTGAGTTTAAACTTGTCTTCCGACTAAATCTTTTTCCACAAAGTTCACAAGGAAACGGCTTGTCTCCTGCATGGACCCTCACATGTGAGTTTAAACTTGTCTTCCGACTAAATCTTTTTCCACAAAGTTCACAAGGAAACGGCTTTTCTCCTGTATGAACATGCATGTTTGAGTTTAAACGTGTCTTCCAACTATAAATATTTTCCCACAAAGTTCACAAGGAAACGGCTTTTCTCCGGTGTGGACTCTCATGTGTGAGTTTAAACTTTGTCTTATGACTAAATCTTTGTCCACACAGTTCACAAATAAAAGGCTTTTCTCCTATGTGGACTTTCATGTGTGACTTTAAAGGTACACTATGTAACTTTGTAATGCAGTCTATGTCAGGTTTAAACCCCAAACATTATTAAAACACCACGTTGTAAAACAGAGAAAAGGACACAAGTGATTTGGGTATCTTACTTGCAAGGAGAGCCAACCTGCTCTCCTGCAGACTTGTTTTTCCCTTGCATTTATTGAGTTAGGAGTGCCCTAGTTACACAATGTCTTCAACCGCTGAGGGGGGGGGAACCGGTTGAGACTGATTTCACACATAGGTACACGTCTACATCACGTCAGCATGTTGGAGACTTATTCACACATAGGTACACGTCCGCCTGTAGAACAACATTCTTCCAAGAGTGGAAAACAACTGAGCTGTTCCAACAGCCAGCTTTGCCCAGGGTGTGTTACCGGTCGAACAGGTTTCCTGCACACAAACTCATCACAAAGCATTAGTAAAAAGAACACATACTTTTGTTCACTTTAAGATAATAGGAATAAGTTTAAACACAAAGAATATTAAAGAATATAAATGTGATAATATGTATTTACAATTATTCCAACATTTCCCTCCTGATTATCACATTTACAGGTTCTCCAGTCGCTCAATAGCATCTTCAATAGATTTTCTGCTATGAGGTCATCTACAAGAAATGTCTATATTCAGAGGTTAGCCCTTAGTTGCCTGGATCATCATCTGAGTCCAGGGCAGAATTAAGTTCAGGAAAGTGGATCTCATAGTCAGTTAAATTATCAGTATTTTCATTAACAGGAAGCAGCGTGTACAGCTGCTTTTCCAGGGGAGCAATAGCTGTGTTAATAAGGCGATTAAACATCGTTTTAAAAATTGGAATACAACAACATCCACACAAAATCAGGATTGCTGCAAGCACTGCTATGGAGACAAGAATTGAGGAAATGAGGCCACTCCATCTGCCAAAATACTCCCCAAAGGGATCCCACATGGAGGTGTCAACCCCAGAATGGTCTTTCATTTTGACACTAAGTGCACGCAGTCCATCCAACGCTTTGGTCAAGCTGCCATCTGTTGCCGTGTTGTTGGGCACAAGAGTGCAACATTGTTGACCAAAGATGGCACAAACTCCGCCTCTCTCTGCCAAAACCATGTCCACCGCAACGCGGTTCTGGAAAGCCATTAAAGAGGTAGCTGACAGCTGCTCATGAACCACCTCAAATCCAGCCACAGTGTAGTTGCTCAATCTCTGAATGTTGTAGTGGATGTAGTTGATTCTGTCTACGTTTTTATTTACAGTGATGAAAAGAAGGATACTTTCAAATCCTGCTGCCACTTGATTTGCTAATTTATATTCATCAGGAACCCCTCTGGGTATTCCGATAGCATCTATGTATGTAGGATCATGACCTGGTGGTGACACTGACCCTTTAAGAAAATAAGTGCTCTCCCTTTTAACAAAATTTACTTGTATATTTACAGGCAATGTATTTTTATTAGCCCTATACATAAAAAGCAAAATGCTATAATCAACCAAGTCATAGAACTTCAATATCTTTAGTTTCTGAAACAATATGTTTGATGGATATCTATAATTTTTTTTTTTGTAATAACTCTTACTACTCATGTTTGTAAAATAAAAATAGGATTTGTAATCGTTTTACATGCCTTACCCCATACTTCAATGCAGTAAATTAAATGTGGAACAATTATTGTATTATATAACAAGACCAATGCTTTATCATTTAACAGTTCCCTTACTTTATACAGTATTGCTATTGATTTTAATAATCTTCACCTCACTAACTCTATGAATCTCAATTCCATCTACTGTAAATGGTGCATCAACATTCCTTTTACTATTACTGAATATCATGTAAAATGTTTTTTCCAAATTTAACGATAATTTATTTAGGTGAAACCAATTTTGTATTTTACAAATTCTGTCTGTATCTTTTCCAACAATCGTTCAATGTCATTACCCAAACAAAATGTTGTGTCATCGACAAATAAAACACATTTAAGGAGTTCTGACACATCTACCAAGTCATTCACATATAGATTAAATAACTTGGGTCCAAGTACAGAACCCTGCGGCACTCCACATGTAATGTTACAAAGTTCAGATCTGACATCATTTATTTGAACAAATTGTTTTCTTTCTTTCAAGTAACTATTAACCCATTGTAATGCTGGCCCTCTAATACCATACCTATACAGCTTTTCAAGAAGAATTTTGTGGTCAATAGTATCAAATGCCTTCTTTAGATCAACATAAATACTAACGCAACTCTTTTTCTGGTCAACAGCAGTTGTTATTTGTTCCATTAATTCAATAAGAGCCATTGATGTTGAAGTATTAGATCTAAATCCATATTGACTGTTACTTAATATATTCTGTTTAATGATAAATCCGTCCAATCTAGTTGCAAATAACTTCTCCAAATTTTGGAAAACTGTGGTAACAACGATATTGGTCTATTAACACACATTTCTCACCATTTTTAAAAGCGGGATAACTTTGGCTATTTTCATATTATTTGGAAATATTCCTGTTGAGAATGACAGATTACATATATATGTGAATGGCTCAATGACGTAACTTATTATGTATTTTACCAACCTCATATCCATGTCAACCCAATCTTTTGATTTTTTTTTCTGTGAGGTGTTTTACAATATTCATTATTTCTTCTTTGTTAGTTTCTTCGAGAAAAATACTATTTTTACAACTTGTAACTTTGTAATTCACCTCTTTATCTACTATTGGTATTTTAGTAGCCAGACTTGGGCCAACATTCACAAAATAGTTATTACTGGGTTCTTATGCAAGGATTGGGGTATGATGTACTGACACGGCTGGGCACGCTTCTTTTTTGTACTATTTTATTTGTTTCTTGAGTCCACTCTCTTTCCCACGGTTTAGTTAGGGTTATCCAGGTTACCAATAAGATTAGAAATGCTACGGCTGTTAAACCTTTATTTTGGTCTGTGGTCCTCATAATGCTGAACTAGGTTTTCTTCCTAGTAGCTCACAGAGTTGTGGACAATCTTCACCGATTTGAGATGACTGTATACTATAAATACAGCCCCCTTTGTACAACGGGCTCCCTCTGTGAGCTGAATGAAGAATTCCTAAATTCAGTTCTAATTTCCTATTTTATTTAAACTGTATACCAAATTATGAGGATCACAAAACACAAAAGTACAGTTTAGGCAAAGTTTAGGCAAAATAAGCCAATAAAAAAGTCTATTTTAGTCACTTTTGCTCTCAGCAATCAGTTTATTCATCCTTGTTTTGAATCATAAGTTTGCAATGGTTTAAGTGGACCCACGTGCTTCGTTCAGCACTTTGGTTTAGTTCTATGAAATCCATACGTAGTTGTTGGAATGGATATACTGGTTTAGGAAACTGACTTCTTTTGGGTCTCAGGTTCCTCTGAGAATTGTTTTTCATACAGATTAGACATGCTTTACAAAAAGTTTTATACAGATTAAACATGCTTTACAATTTATTTATTTTATTTTTTATTTTTTATTTATTTTTTTTGAATAAGAGTTGAATCCATAAGTTGTGTATAGTTTTCCCACTAAGCCTATCCCTCCTGTTGAGACATGAGTCTTCCATGGCTCAATATTGCTGCGCATTTATAGAGATTTTTTGTAGGATTGGTTTGTTTTCAGGACAAGTGAAAAGACCATCTGTTTGTTTGGCTCCTTTTGAGAGCCACATTTTTTGTTCATTTAGAGGTGCTTGTTGCTGCATTTCTTCTTGTTTACTGCTTGCAAATCTTGCACCATCCTCCAGTCGGAAGAGGGTGGGGCCTTTTTTACTGGAAAAATAGGCGTGTTACAAGGTGAGTCATAGCATTCCACAAGCACTCCTGCTTTTAGTAAATCTTTTATCACTGGACTCTGTGTCATCAAACGGGTTTATTCACTAAACTCTCGGTCATGTGTTCATTCAGTTTGCACTACTTCTCATATTTGCACTAATGTTTGTATTACATTACTGCCTATAGTCATACTACTGTTTACATTCACTGTTTACATTTATTAATACTGTTTACATTTATTACTACTGTTTACATTTACACTACTTTTATCTACACTACTGCAGATACATATACAGCATTCTCTGACTAGCCTTATCTAAGGATGCCAAATGTGCCTTATGTGCCTCACTGCATATGCCACTTTGCCTCTATACCAACATCAACTACCTCATACATATACTGTGTACATTAACTTATATGCTGCTGTGCCACTCTTTGCAAATGTCAACGCTAGAAACTTCAGTTTATTTTATAGATTTACGTTTTTATACTTTTCATACTACTATGCAAAAACTCAGGACAGTATTACACTTTTATTATTTCATTTTATGCTTATGTGTTCCATAAATTCCATGATAGCCATTGACATAGTTTTGTTTTCTAAATCCATATTGACTCTCACTCAAGATATTTTGTTTTTCAATGAATTCATCTAATCTTAGCACAAATAATTTTTCTAAAATCTTCGAAAACTGTGGCAATAGGGATATTGTTCTATAGTTGTTGAATATACCTTTATCACCATCTTTAAAGAGAGATACTATTTTAGCAGTTTTCATATTTTCTGGAAATGTTCCTGTCGAAAATGATAAGTTACATATATATGTAAATGGCTTAACGATATGACTCATGATATTCTTCACAAGCTTCATGTCCATATCAACCCAGCCTTTGGATCTCTTGTCTGAAAAAGTTTTAACCACATTCATTAATTCTTCTTTGTCGATTTTCTTAAGAAAAATACTATTTATACAGTTAATAATTGAGTGGTTCACTGTATCATTTACCTTAGGTATTGTATCTGCAAGGACTGATCCAACATTCACAAAGTATTGATTACATCCGTTTGCAATTTCAATGTCGTCATGAATTTCATCATTATCCTTTACAAAATGTTGTGAAATACCCATCTTTGACCTATGGTTCTTCAAAACATCATTCATCACTCGCCATGTAGCTTTCATATTTTCGATATTTCGATAGGATTTTACAACTTTTCACTGACGTTTTTCTCTTTCTGTTCGGGTTGAAGCGGCTGCTTCAACAACGCGCCCGGACAGAAAAGGCTGTGACACAAAACGTGCGTGGTGACGTCGCTGTTACGCAGCGCTCACTCCAGCAGCGGACGTTAGCGGTTGCAGGCTAAAAGTTAAGCTAGTCTCCAAAGTGCGTTAAGTTTTCGCTTCAAAACGAGTCAAACGAGTGCTCATGACCGTCACAATGTGACTGAACAAAGTTTCACAAGCGAAGAGAAAGCAGACGACATCACTGATGAGAGGAAAGACTAATTCGTCGGTGTGGACGTAGTTCGGTTTTGTTAAACTGCAGGCTTCTTCTGCAGCGAGTCCTACTCGGTTTCTTTATTTTTCAAAACGTGACGGAGAGTCGTTCTAACTAGCTGTGGAAACATCTAACTTGTTTAATCTGAAGAGTTTCCACTCGATAGAATATGATGAGAGTCAGAAGATGAAGAATAAAGTTTGAGCCAACGTTTCCCTGAAACTACGACGTAAACAAACAGCCCCAGCGCGACATGTTTTTTTTATTGAAAACAAAACAGATTCATCAGAATAAAAAGAAAGAAAAACACTGAATGAAAGGGTGCAGAAAGACGAAAATAGTGTTATAATATCTGCCCCTTGTTCAAAAAACACAAAATAACTACAAACAACAACCTTCACTTCACCTGCACCACACCTTCCCAACAACTTTGATTTAATCATCTTTTAAAACATATAAATAGTTTTATAAATGTTTATGATGATATCAAGTCAACACAATCCTGTTTCCTGATTTACAACTCAGCTCCTTCACACTAGTTCTAAATGAAGATTTTACAAACATTTACATTCCCTTCAGGGTTTAATAACTTTTTAAACAAAATGTAATTGAATATTTGGGGGTAATATTCTCTTTCTTGTCCTATACATGACCTGTAAAATACTACGCTCAACCAAATCATAACATTTTAATAATTTCAATTGATGAAATAATATATTTGTTGGGTGACCATAGCACTTCCTAATAATAATTCTTACAGCTCTTTTTAGTAAAATAAAAATAGGATTTGTAAAAGTTTTGTATGCTTTTCCCCAAACTTCAATACAACAGATTAAATATGGAACAATCATTACATTATACAATATATTCAAAACTTTGTCATTCAAAAACTATTTTACTTTATACAATAATATAATTGATTTTGTTATTTTTATTCTTAAGTAATTTCCATGAGATTTCCATGTCAGCTTCTCATCAATAACGACACCCAAAAGTTTTATTTAATTAACTATGAAATTCAATGCTGTAAATTTTAAAGTTCTTGTTTAAAGTTAAACTCAATAATCCAGGTACCAAATCCAATAATTCTCAGTTGGGTCATCTGGAAACTGGAACTGTCCAGATGACCCGACAGAATCACCGGGTTGAGAATTTTATGTTTATTTGATGGTGATTTCCATCTTTTTGGAGGCTAAATACAAATACAAGGTGAACATCAATTTATTTGTATAAAAATTTTGGCCATATCGTCCAGCCCTACACATAAGAAATGGTAATCTTGGCTGGAGTTTTTCTGTCTAATTCCTCTTTATATGGTACATCAGGGTCTGAAGAGTTCTTGTACCACATTGTAGCAAGGAGGTCAAGTGCTAGGGCTGAAGGTGTGGGTGTGTTCTTGGTTCTGACCACAGTTAGCCCATCTTCTGTAGGCATCAATGCCAATGACAGTTCCACCAGGCCATCCCGTCCCAATAAATTTACCGGGCAGTCTGGCAGTAGAAGAACTGACATTTTACATGATTTGCCCTTGGGATCTCTGATCCAAATAGGTTCAGTTTCAGGGACTGTTGTCAGAGTGCCATGAGCTGCTCTTACTGTTATAAATTTATCTCCTTGTTTAATCCAGGGCATTGGCTCTTTTATAGTGGTTCTACATGCCCCTGTATCACACAGGAAGGTTATTTCTTCTCAGTTTAAAAGTTCTAACTCATTTTTAGCTTCTGTTTCAATCTCATAGGTTTTAGTTTCAGTTTCAGGTATGGTTAGTCATGCAGGGGTATTCGTGTTTGATATGGTTTTACAGTCACGAGCCATGTGTACATTTGAGCAGTTACATTAAGACATTAAAGTTTGTGCAGCTGAATCAGCACTATAACTCTTTCAAAAACTGCATTAAGGTTGGTTTACTCGAAGTGCAAGCTGATGTAGAATTTAGCACAAAGGTAAAACAGTTCAGATCTAAATCAGTTCATTCATTTCAAACTACACCGAAGAAGTAAAAGGTCTGACCCTATTCTATTTAAACAAGTAAATATTGAGGTTGTACAGCTTACATTTTCCATTTGGCTTGAATTTATTAAGACTGTAAATCATTTGAAAGGGTAGTGCATATGATGCAAACTCAAGCTTATATATACACACCAACATTAGTATAAAATGGCATTTTATAATTAATAAATCTATTCAATGTAAAGTGCTAGGCAAAAAGACTATTAAACTGCTAGATAAATCTAAAAATATCCAGTCTCAGTGTTAGGCTGCAATGTTAGTTTAAATACTACCAGTGAGGTTATGGGTCATTGCGGGGTTCCAGTCTCCCACGGATCCTTTTGACCTGGTCCGTATTATAGATACTGGGATTTAAAAATACTTCTGTAGAAGTAGAAGTATCAACTCTAGCTTTTTACTCAAGTAAAAGTAAAAAAGTACTGGTTTCAAAACTACTTAAAAGTATAAAAGTAAAAGTAGCGTAAGAAAAAGCAACAACAAAGACAAATGCTTAGGCCGCACCACACATACTATTGTATAAAACCCCACCTCCCCCACAAAAATCATTTTTATCTGGCTGACGTCACTACGTCGATGTGTCGTTTGTGTTGCATTTAGGGACGTGCGTGCAGTCGGACGTTTGTGTTCTCCCGAAGTCTAAACGCTCTAAAACCCCTTTAAATATCTCAAAACACCGCGGTTAAACAGTTTCTGACGATATTTCATGCATAGAACGAACAAGTCAGACAATCTGTCAGTATTGTGCTAACAAAACTGAAATTTGACGACCAGCACCGCGTGTCACGTGATCGCTTTGAATCGATCACAGCACATAAACAGACGCCATGAACGTAGCGTCACCTTATCACAAATGTAGATTCTTTTTCAACTCATAAGACGCTTAAATGCACCCCAAAAATTCTGTAAACGTATCGTTTCACATCCGAACAGTTATACCAAGCTGCGCCCAGTAAAAATAGCTCAATAAATGTCGCCCACACGGACTTTTCCCGTATTTAGCAACACGTCAGAGCTAATGGACCGAGTCAGAACCTCGATCCGACAGCTTCAAACACTATTATTCCTGCTTAAAATGTAACGAAACTTTCAGGTTACCTCAATACGGCAAAATGAAAGAAAAGTAACGAGGCTATTTTTAAAAGTAAGGAGTAGAAAGTACCAGTAATTGCGTGAAAATGTAAGAAGTAGAAATATAAAGTAGGCTGAAAAATAATTACTTTACTAAAGTATAGATAACTAAAATTTGTACTTAAGTAAAGTAACGAAGTATTTATACTTCGTTACTTGACATGTCATCTTCTTTCTTAGAAAAATATACATTTCTTTTCTCGTCTTTTTCTCTCTCTTCCTCTCTCTCTCTTTTCTCTTCAGCTTTCTTCCTTGTTTCCTCGTGTTCTGTCTGTCTCTCTTCTCTTTGCTGTTCTTTTTCCTTCCTCTTCCTCATACCTTCTTCTCTTTTTTCTGCAACTTGCATCCATAATTCTGTATGGGGGTAGCCTTCATTATTCATTTTGTTAGGTTTATCTTTGGTCTTTGTCTTTATTTTAGTTTGAAGTTCTCTTATGTTTTTTTATTTTTATCTCTCATCTATATTATATTATATAATTATATATTATACTATATTAAATCTCTTATCTCTCTTATCTCTTATAGTTAATCTACCATCAAAGTCGTGTTCTTTTATCCATAGGGGTAGGTGTTGTACGCTTGCAGGGTCTGTTTTTTTATTTATTTATTTATTTATTTTTATTATTATCTTCCAGTCTTTACATGTTAAACTGTCTATGCATTTTTGAGCATTTTTGCTTTGTCCCTTACCCATTTTGAACTAGATTTGGATCCAGTAGGGGGTTTCACATAGGGTGACTAATACTGGATTTGTTAAGTAACAGGACAGTGATAAAAGATCCTTATGGCAAGAATCACTTCAACTCAAATGAGCGGATTCTTCTTAGCCTCTGACACCAAAAGGTTTCACTGTTTGTTTCCTGTTATTTTGGTATGAAACAAAAGAACCAAGCGGTACTTTTATTTCCTTTCACACTCACAAACACATGCATACATTTTAGCGCTTTTTATTTTATTTTATTTTTTTATTTATTTATTTATTTATTTATTTATTTTTTATTTCTATTTATCTTAAAGTAGAGGGCTCCGCCGCCCTACACAGAATTTAATTGACTGTTTTTTAGTTGTTCATCTAAGTCAAAGGAGTCTGCCCTCCTGCGGAATTTAACTACTTCTTTTTACTTATTCCTATTTATCTTAAAGTAGAGGGCTCCGCCGCCCTACACAGAATTTAATTGACTGTTTTTTAGTTGTTCATCTAAGTCAAAGGAGTCTGCCCTCCTGCGGAATTTAACTACTTCTTTTTACCTGATAGAGTCTAGAATTGTCAGGGTTTGTTTTACTCAGCTAGCTTTCACACTTCACTCATTTTAAAATAAAACGATACTCACTCCACTCTGTGTCACGTCTCTCCTGGACTCCGTCAACCGTCGGACCCCAGTCAGTGAGGAGGACTCCAGTCCCGGAAAGGGTATCAATACTGTGGCCACAGATTTTACCTGTAACCTACTCACCCACTGGGATCGTCAGGTATCTTGGAATCCGGCTCGAAGGACCAAGTTAATGTCAGGTTTAAACCCCAAACATTATTAAAACACCACGCTGTAAAACAGAGAAAAGGACACAAGTGATTTGGGTATCTTACTTGCAAGGAGAGCTAAATTGCTCTCCCGCAGACTTGTTTTTCCCTTGCATTTATTGAGTTAGGAGTGCCCTAGTTACACAATGTCTTCAACCGCTGAGGGGGGGGGGAAACCGGTTGAGACTGATTTCACACATAGGTACACGTCTACATCACGTCAGCATGTTGGAGACTTATTCACACATAGGTACACGTCCGCCTGTAGAACAACATTCTTCCAAGAGTGGAAAACAACTGAGCTGTTCCAACAGCCAGCTTTGCCCAGGGTGTGTTACCGGTCGAACAGGTTTCCTGCACACAAACTCATCACAAAGCATTAGTAAAAAGAACACATACTTTTGTTCACTTTAAGATAATAGGAATAAGTTTAAACACAAAGAATATTAAAGAATATAAATGTGATAATATGTATTTACAATTATTCCAACAGATCATAATTGCCCGACGGGCTACTCACTCTCACCAGCTTCCTCTGCCTTATGATGAATAATATAAATGGAAACAATGTTCCCTCGCCCGGACGCGGGTCACCGGGGCCCCACTCTGGAGCCAGGCCCGGAGGAGGGGCACGTTGGCGAGCGCCTGGTGGCCGGGCTTTCACCCATGGAGCTCGGCCGGGCACAGCCCGAAGAGGAGACGTGGGTCCCCCTTCCCATAGGCTCACCACCTGTGGGAGGGGCCAAAGGGGTCGGGTGCATTGTGGAATGGGTGGTGGCCGAGGGCGGGGACCCTGGCGGTCTGATCCTCGGCTACAGAAGCTGGCCATTGGGACATGGAATGTCACCTCTCTGGTGGGGAAGGAGCCTGAGCTAGTGTGTGAGGTTGAGAGGTTCCGGCTAGAAATAGTCGGACTCACCTCAACGCATGGCTCTGGCTCTGGAACCAGTTTCCTTGAGAGGGGTTGGACACTCTTCCACTCTGGAGTTGCCCCTGGTGAGAGGCGCCGAGCAGGAGTGGGCATACTTGTTGCCCCCCATCTTGGTGCCTGTACGTTGGGGTTCACCCCGGTGAACGAGAGGGTAGCCTCCCTTCGCCTACGTGTGGGGGGACGGGCTCTGACTGTTGTTTGTGCCTATGCGCCGAACGGCAGCGCAGATTACCCACCCTTTTTGGAGTCCTTGGAGGGGGTATTGGAGGGTGCGCCTCCTGGGGACTCCCTTGTTCTGCTGGGGGACTTCAACGCTCACGTGGGCAATGACAGTGAGACCTGGAGGGGTGTGGTTGGGAGGAACGGCCCCCCTGATCTGAACCCGAGTGGTGTTCTGTTGTTGGACTTCTGTGCTCGTCATGGATTGTCCATAACGAACACCATGTTCAGGCATAAGGGTGTCCATATGTGCTCTTGGCACCAGGACACCCTAGGTCGTAGTTCAATGATCGACTTTGTTGTCGTCTCATCTGATCTGCGGCCGCATGTCCTGGACACTCGGCAGGGTGTCCGCGGGGTCTTGAAAGTTATTAAAAGTTGATAAATCAATTTCGGGAAAATTAAGGGTCTTGAAAAGTATTAAAAAGTCTTGAAAGCGATTTGATGAGGTATTAATTTTTTTTGCTGTTATTCTAGCTTTAAATAATTTGACAGCAAAAAGTATGTATGACTAATATTTGTTTTCCTCACCGCGAAGGATTCTGAAACTGCTTCGCACAAATTTAGGGTGTCAGGTTACAACAGCCTTTACGGCTTGGCCTATCTTGTGCGCATGCGCGGCTGCTTTATCTCCAAGTTGAGTCTGTGTGTTCGAGTAAGTTGCCGCGAGACTGTGAGAACAATGGGTAAATGCAAGTTTTCAGACTCCTGGTTGGAGATGCTTGATTTTTAAGAATGGCTGAGGCCTGTCGCCGAGAATAACCGCGAGGCTTATTGTACATTTTGTGGGGAAAAAAAGATGAGCGTAGCCTCGATGGGCATAAATGCCTCGAAGTCCCATATGACTGGAGCTAGCCACAAAAGTGTAGCTAGCCGCAAAACAACTGCACTGAGGCACATGCAATGATTACAGTGTTTATTTCTTATTCGCCATTGTTCAACCAAGTTACTACAGTACTGTAGTTGGTTAATAGCTACAAATCTTGTTGTAACCTAAGCTATATTTTCTTAAACCTAGTCGTGGTTCAGTTTCTTATTTTGAACTTTTTCTTTCCACTGTATCTCAGTTCTGTTGTAGGTTTGAGATTCACAGATTTAATTGAAAACAACAGCAGTTTTGTAAATCAAAGATTTGTTGCTTAATAAAACAAAGTGACGATAAGGTCTTGAATTTATTTGGGAAGGTCTTTAAAAAGTCTTGAAAAGGTATTGAAATTAACTTCATTATTCCTGCATATACCCTGCTCGGGTGAAGAGAGGGGCGGAGCTGTCAACTGACCACTACCTGGTGGTGAGTTGGCTCCGATGGTGGGAGGATGCCGGTCAGACCTGGCAGACCCAAACGTATTGTGAGGGTCTGCTGGGAACGTCTGGCAGAGTCTCCCGTAAGACGGAGCTTTAACTCCCACCTCCGGGAGAGCTTTGAACACGTTCCGAGGGAGGCGGGGGACATTGAGCCCGAGTGGGCCATGTTTCGCGCCTCTATTGTCGAGGCAGCTTATCGGAGTTGTGGCCGCAAGGTTGTTGGTGCCTGTCGTGGTGGCAACCCTCGAACCCGGTGGTGGACACCGGCGGTGAGGGATGCTGTCAAGCTGAAGAAGGAGTCCTATTGGGCCTTTTTGGCCTGTGGGACCCCGGAAGCAGCAGATAGGTACCGGCAGTCCAAGCGGCATGCGGCTCGGGTGGTTGCTGAGGCAAAAACTCGGGCGTGGGAGGAGTTCGGAGAGGCCATGGAGAATGACTTCCGTACGGCTTCGAGGCGATTCTGGTCCACCATCCGGCGTCTCAGGGGGGGAAAGCGGTACGCGACCAACACCATTTATGGTGGGGATGGCGTGCTGTTGACCTCAACTCGGGATGTTGTGAGTCGGTGGGCGGAATACTTCGAAGACCTCCTCAATCCTACTGGCACGTCTTCCACTGAGGAAGCGGAGCCTGGGGACTTTGGGTCGGGCTCTCCAATCTCTGGTGCTGAGGTCGCCGAGGTGGTTAAAAAGCTCCGCGGTGGCAAGGCTCCGGGGGTGGATGAGATTCGTCCTGAGTTCCTTAGGGCTCTGGATGTTGTGGGGTTGTGTTGGCTTACGCGACTCTGCAATATCGCGTGGACATCGGGGGCAGTTCCCTTGGATTGGCAGACTGGGGTGGTGGTTCCCCTATTCAAAAAGGGGGACCGTAGGGTGTGTTCCAACTATAGGGGGATCACACTCTTAAGCCTCCCTGGTAAGGTCTATTCAGGGGTTCTGGAGAGGAGGGTCCGTCGGATAGTCGAACCTCGGATTCAGGAGGAGCAGTGTGGTTTTCGTCCTGGTCGTGGAACACTAGACCAGCTCTACACCCTCAACAGGGTCCTGGAGGGTGCGTGGGAGTTTGCCCAACCAGTTTACATGTGCTTTGTAGACTTGGAAAAGGCATTCGACCGCGTCCCTCGGGGGGTTCTGTGGCGGGTACTCCGGGAGTATGGGGTACCAGGCCCATTGATATGGGCTGTTAGGTCCCTGTACGACCGGTGTCAGAGCTTGGTCCGCATTGCCGGCAGTAAGTCAGGCTCGTTTCCGGTGAGAGTTGGACTCCGCCAAGGTTGCCCTTTGTCACCGATTCTGTTTATAACTTTTATGGACAGAATTTCTAGGCGCAGCCAAGGTGTTGAGAGGATCCGTTTTGGTGGCCTTAGAATCGCTTCTCTGTTTTTTGCAGATGATGTGGTCCTATTGGCTTCATCAGCTCGTGATCTACAGCTTTCGCTGGAGCGGTTTGCAGCTGAATGTGATGCGGCCGGGATGAGGATCAGTTCCTCCAAATCCGAGGCCATGGTCTTGAGCCGGAAAAGGGTAGCGTGCCCTCTCCGGGTCGGGGAGGAGGTCCTTACCCAAGTGGAGGAGTTTAAGTATCTCGGGATCTTGTTCACGAATGAGGGAAAACTGGAGCGTGAGATCGATAGGCGGATAGGTGCAGCGTCCGCAGTGAAGCGGGCGCTGTACCGGTCTGTCGTGGTGAAGAGAGAGCTGAGTCAAAAGGCAAAGCTCTCAATTTACCGATCGATCTACGTTCCCACCCTCATCTATGGTCATGAGCTTTGGGTTATGACCGAAAGAACGAGATCTCGGATACAAGCGGCTGAAATGAGTTTTCTCCGCAGGGTGGCTGGACTCTCCCTTAGAGATAGGGTGAGAAGCTCAGTCATCCGGGAGGGACTCGGAGTAGAGCCGCTGCTTCTCCACATCGAGAGGAGCCAGTTGAGGTGGCTCGGGCATCTGGTTAGGATGCCTCCTGGACGCCTCCCTGGTGAGGTGTTCCGGGCATGTCCCACCGGGAGGAGACCCAGAGGAAGACCCAGGATACGCTGGAGGGACTATGTTTCTCGGCTGGCCTGGGAACGCCTTGGGATTCCCCCAGAGGAGCTGCTCCAAGTGGCTGGGGAGAGGGAAGTCTGGGCCTCCCTACTTAGGCTGCTACCCCCGCGACCCGACCCCGGATAAGCGGAAGAAAATGGATGGATAGATGGATGGTGATTTTAGTTTCCCTGGGTCTTGAAGTACTATTAACTGGCTACCCTGTTGGACTTTGGTACAATAATATATTCCTTTGTTTTCTATGTGTGATATTAAACTTTGTTGTAGGGCTTTGTCATCCATGTTGGTGTTACTTTCTTTGAATCTATTTTGAACGGTTACATGCCAAGTATTATATCCCTTTCCATACAGAAGGATTTCCATTATTGTTACTCCCTCTCTTGGTGGTTCTTCTGTTTTTTGTTCTTTTGACTTTTGGTCTTCTGGTATTCTCTCTTTTTCAAATGGCACTTTCTGCGTCTGCTCGGGCTCTACTGTCCCCGTCTTTTCTAACTCTGTCGTTCCACTCACTACTGGCAGGGATTTTGGTACTACATTCCCTGTTAGGTCGGATTGGCTCACCAGTCCTGCCTCTGCTGTTGCCACGCCTGTGGCCATTGTTCTGTTTTGTCAGTTCTCAAAGCCTCCAGACTTTATATCCTAGCACTTAGGACGAGAAAAGACACGCTGCTTGCTTACTACTTATGGTTTATGGTCAGTAACCTTCATAAGCCTTTTACCCCACCTCACTAACCTGTTAGTGACCTATTGGGGGTACTGACTGGGGGGTCTCCCAGCCACTAACGACTCCTTATGCTCTAAGGGTCGTCTTACTGACGGTCATCAGTCCTCTGTAGCGCGCCTTCTCTTTGGGGGGTTTCTACTCTTTAAAAACCATTATCCCACCGCTGCCACCATGTTTTGCTACTCCACCAGTTCGGCAGGCACAGGACACGTACCAAAATCCTCACTGCAGCCTTCTCCTCCAAGGGGTCTAAAGACTAGCTCTTTAAGC
>JBBPBX010006146.1:43838-69497 GCA_038048925.1 Garcialebias charrua
ATGGAAATCTTCTCTTCAAAATCTAATTACCCAAAATAGAAGGATTGGAGTACTGAGTCCCTGGCGCAGTTTTAAGTGACAATTGTGATGACATTTTGGACTGGTTAAATTCTTTTTGAATGGATGCTACAATATTTTACAATCTGCAAGTAAACCAACCGATAGGTTTGGATTAAGGTACAGAGTATTTTTTTTTAAAGTACCAATGCAAAAAGACAATGCTGGTGACTTTGTTCAAATCCCAAACTCTGTACCTCTATAATCGATGGACTATATCCTAGACAAGTTGCAAAGTGCTTCATCTGTCAGGCAACCAACAACCAGGTGAAAGAATGACCCACTATTAAATGGCATTGTAGAAAACCTTGGACATTAAGCCAAGGTCTGTCAGAGGGAAAGTGAGTACTGCATTTGCAGCCAGAAAGTCCTGCACATTCAGGTTTTTTATTTTGTATACATGTATTTTCTTTTATTTTTGTGGCAGAAAGAGGCAATAAGTTCTGTTCACAGTAAACTGATGGCTCTTCTCTTTATTTTCTCATTTTGAACTTTGTTACATGGAATGTCAGAGAAAGTCTTGTAAATTCAGACAAGAAAAGGTCAATGTTTTGATGCACACTGACTTTGACTTTTTATATCTGTAAGAGGTGCTCTTCTAAACTACTGCAGGTGTTGATATTTGTCATCTGTGGCCAGAAGTCTATCTGAGATCTCTATAGTGGCAGTGCTATTGTTGATGTTTCTGTTATCAGATGAATGGATATTATAACAGGCTGCCTTCACCTTTTTGACTGGTTTTATCTGGGTCAAAAGTTTTAAATCCTCTATGTTATCCTGCCCCTCAGTTATTTGAGAAGCCAAGAGAACCATGAAGGAAGAAATTGTAATAAGTTTTATGGACAACCCAAGCAGAAAATATTGCCTCAAAAGTCAGAAACTTTCAAATATGTACCACACACATACCAGGAAGTTAAAAAAATGATCTCTTTATTAATTAAAGACTCCTTAAAACAAAGGGCAAAGGATCCAACCTGAGAACAAAACTGATTATCAAGGGCAGTTTATAATCCAAATTCCACCACAGCAACCCTCCCCCAGCTAAGTTAAGTTAACTTATTAAAATTATCTACAGTAAGCCACTGCAAACACCCTCCTCTAGGCGCACTGCAACCACAACCACCAATATGCAGGTTAGAGGGTTCATAAAGCTGCCTTCTCCCAATAAAACCAAACCCTAAAACCCAATCCTCACTTCATGCAAAAATAGAGGTCTACAGTAAAGACAAAATGAGTTCACTTAGCTCGCCCAGCCGGCGAGACCACTCCCCTGCATCTGAGCTTGTGATGCCATCCTGCACCTCTGGGATTAACTTGGCTGGATGATGCCTGGATCTCTTGGATTTGCTCCACACCAGGACAGAGTAGCTTACTTGAACAGTAGACCCCAGGAACAGTAGCAAGAAAGCAACATGGTGAATGCACCCAGCTAAAGCCCAGCCCTGACTAAAGGAGGTATCTAACTTCCCTTCCTCGCACACGATCACCTAACCACCTTTCTAACAGTCTTCATTGCTGGTGGCCCTAAATGACTATGAATGACACCCTTCCTCTAAAAGGGTGCTACCACAACCACTGGAAGTTCTCACTATCTCAGTTTTTTTCTGAGACCTTTATCCAGAATGCCACTTCTCTACTGGATGCACACACCTGTCCTTGTTAGTCTTTTTGCCTCCTCTGATGAGTCTTGCCTAAATACATCACAGTTTCACCCCCTTTGACCTAAACTAACTCACCCTCAAGACCTTACATGCTCATTCAATCATTCATTCCACCTTTATTTATAGGTAAATCTCATTGAGCCTTGGGGACTCATTTACAAGAGACCTGAAGAGATACCTTACATGCCCATGCTATAATCTTTAAACCAAGCAGGCATTCTTCACTGGCGAAGTGGATGACCATCCTCCGCTGATATAGTCTTTGTGGTATGGTCCCCTGCTGGCCCTATAGTGCAGATGGCCCTGCAGAATAAATGCTGAAGCAGCCAAAGAACCACTCTCCATCCCCACCACCACAGAACTTTGCTCTTCTTTCCTTGATGAGGGGCCCTCTATATGATGGATCTGGTCAGGCTGATGAAAGTTGCTGCCAACATTTGCCTGGACTCCTTTGCATTGGCATTGGACAGGTCCAGCACTCAGCTGCCTTCTTCTTCTGGATCCCAAAGCCATCGGTGATGAAACTGCTGAGGAAGAAACAAAATGCTTAAGTCTGTTGAAATTAATAACAGTCTCTTGATCCCCTTCTGCTGGCACTAATCTATATACATCACATCTGTCACCTGCTCAACTACTCTAATCCTCATAACGCCACTGCAACTCGGGGCACACCCCACGCTTCCTGGACTTATTCTGTACCCAAACGTGTCCTCCTTCAGAAAATTGTTGGAAATTAGCTCTGTCATAAAATCTTCTCTGTTACTCTGAGGCTCTTGTTGGATGAGGCTTCACTGCCTCCATTACTGCAGAAAATTAATGCTGTAACCTTAACATATACTCATCCACAGAAGAAAACAATTTCCTGTTTTTTTTACCTTTAACATAATGTCAACTGGTAATACAATATGCCATCCAAACAAAACTTTGTAAGGTGCAACATGATTACACCTTCAATATGCCAACATTGCATAAGATAGAAGGCTATCCTAGTAAAGCTGGTTGTCCTCAACAAGAAGGGAGAGCAAAGACAAAAGAGTCAGATTAAAGCTTTTGGTGAATCTATGAAACTGAGGGTGATGTGGAAATATAAGAAGATGTAAGAAGAAAAGAAAAAGCAAAGATCTACCAGAACAGGAAGTGGAGCAAGGAGCAGTAGAGTGGGTTCAATGGGCCTAGAGGCTTTCCCAACAGGAAAGAGTGTTCAGGAAATCATCTGAGAGGCAAGTCTAGCAGACTCTCCTTGAAAACAGGAATAACCAGGAATCAGATGGAGAGGAGACCAGTTGTAGCCTCTTGGTGTCTTGGCAGACCCTTGAGAGTCCAACTGGTGACGGACACAAAAGGAGAGGCAGCCATGTAAAGCCCATCAATACCAGGATCAGTTTCAAAAAGGCGTTCAATTCAGGATCAACTGGACTTTATTTGTAACAGAAAACGTTTCGACTTCTGTCCAGAAGTCTTTTTCAATTCTGAATGGAAGCTGTGAGAACGAGAAGTTTTATACAGGCTTACAAGTCAATAACACATACATGTAAATTGACAGATCACACCTTAACAGTAGGGAGTCCCTTGAAGTCTCTGACAGAAAACACAACTAATCACAGCTGAGGTAACACATACATGTAAATTGACAGAACACACCTTAACAGTAGGGAGTTCCCTTGAAGTCTCTGACAGAAAACACAACAACTGTATGTAAATTGACAAACAACACCTCACAGCCCAACAACAGAGGCTTCTCAACAAACTTTGTTAGTCTAATTCACAGACAAGACACCTCTGCTCCCATCCGGTGTAAGACCTTTGTGAATCAGCCCCAAAACTGAGTTGTAAGTTTTGGAAAGTTGAAATCTCAGACCTCCTCCTCTGTTAAGAGAAGGTTTTTCTCTCTTAACATACAAAGCTTCCTTAACACCCCTCTCAAACCATCTGTGTTCTCGGTCCAAAATTTGCACATTTTCATCCTCAAATGAGTGTCCCTTGTCCGTGAGGTGAAGGTGAACAGCTGAGTTTTGTCCAGAGGTGGTGGCTCTCCTGTGTTGGGACATTCGTTTGTGAAGAGGCTGCTTCGTTTCTCCAATGTAACGGTCTGAGCAGACCTCGCTGCACTGGACTGCATACACCACACCACTCTGTTTGTGTGTGGGGGTTCTGTCCTTCGGGTGGACCAGCCTCTGTCTGAGAGTTCTGCTGGGTTTGAAATGTACTGGGATGTTGTGTTTGTTGAAAATCCTTCTGAAATTCTCTGAGACTCCAGCAACATAAGGAATGACAATGTTTTTCCGTCTGTTAGCATTTTTCTGTTGATTATTGTGTTTAGCAGATTTCCTCGCTGACTTGACAAAAGCCCAGTTGGGATATCCACATGTTTGCAGCGATTTGTTGATGTGTTTCTGTTCCTTTTCCTTCCCTTCTGTCCTTGTGGGGATGTGTTCTGCCCGATGCTGTAAGGTTCTGATGACAGAAAGTTTGTGCTCCAGTGGATGGTGAGAGTCAAACAGAAGATACTGGTCTGTGTGGGTTGGTTTTCTGTAAACTTCAATGTTGAGACTGTCCTCTCCCTCCATATGCACCAAACAGTCCAAAAAAGGCAGCTTGTTATCGTTAGCATCCTCTCTGGTGAACTTGATGTTGTTATCAACTGAGTTATCAACGCACGCGCGTAGGCATAGTAAAATTTGACCTTGGCGCGTTCACGCCCGTGATCAAAGGCTTTTGCCGCGGCGCTCCCACAGCGCCGAGCGGCGTGAGGCAAAAGAAACAGGTATATTGGGGCCTTAATGGATCAGTTAATGTAGGATATTCATGCAATGGGATATTTAACTTCTTGACTGGGGATGCAATAGATTGATGTTCTTCCATGGTGGAGAGGGGACTGCAGAAGCTTGGTGCTATTTTATGGTTGAGACTGAAGCAGCCTAAAGGCCCCAATATGCCTGTTTCTTTTGCCTCACGCCGCTGGACTGGCGTGTGCAGCGCGCAGGCAGTTCATATATAGTTCTGTGCAAGCGTAGCTCTCTGAGTGCAGGCTCCAACAGCTGCAGCCGGGCGGAGCAGGACAAATTGAGGTCGCTGATTGGTCATTTGCTGACACGCGAGGCACTTTATCAACGCACGCGCGTAGGCGTAGTAAAATTTGACCTTGGCGCGTTCACGCCCGTGATCAAAGGCTTTTGCCGCGGCGCTCCCACGGCGCCGAGCGGCGTGAGGCAAAAGAAACAGGTACAGTATATTGGGGCCTTAATGGTCCTCCATGGTTGGAGCTGGTGCAACTTGATGCTGCTCCATGGTTGTAGGAGCATGAAGCACTCAAAAATCAGAACCCGTAGAACGTTTATTCTTGGCTTCATTATAAACTTTTTCTATGTCTAGGGGTCTATGAGTCAGGATTTAGAATCAAAGATGACCAGGAAAACGTCAATTTTCTGGGTTTTCTCCTCCTCATTCGCAACTCCATAAAAATAATACTTGCTTGCTATAGATCTGGAAGTTCTTCAAATGTGGATGTAACAGAGTATTTGAAGTTTTTGGGGTTTGACTTAAGCATGCATTATGGGTTCTTCTTTTGTAGTCAGTGGTCCATGAAGGTAAGCAATTTGAAGTGGTAGGAGTGAAAAGGCTGAAGTTATAATCTGTGATAATCTCAAAAGCAAGAGAGATCCCTGTAAGTGAAAATGTTTGATCAACAATCTGCCAAGGAGACACACTGATATACTGGCAGGCTGAAATGTGGACTGGAGACAGGTGTGCTGTAGAATCCATCAGAAACCAGGTTAATCCATGTAAGCAATCTAACCCTAACCCATTGACCAACAGAAAGAGCCACTGGAGGGAAATTCAAAAGAAAAAATAGCAGTCACTTATGAATAGATGAATTATCTTAGTAGAAGAGAAGCTGAAATAAAGCTGAGGCATAAAAACTGTGAGTAAACACTTTGTGGTAAACTGGGTTTTTTATTCCTAGCCTTGCTTTGTATTGATATGCAGTGGCGGACTTAGACATTTTGGGGCCCCAGGCAAACCTTTGTAAAGGGGCCCTGTACTGGTCTGTCGTGGTGAAGAGGGAGCTGAGTCAAAAGGCAAAGCTCTCAATTTACCGATAGATCTACGTTCCCACCCTCATCTATGGTCATGAGCTTTGGGTTGTGACCGAAAGAACGAGATCTCGGATACAAGCGGCTGAAATGAGTTTTTTCCGCAGGGTGGCTGGACTCTCCCTTAGAGATAGGGTGAGAAGCTCGGTCATCCGGGAGGGACTCGGAGTAGAGCCGCTGCTTCTCCACATCGAGAGGAGCCAGTTGAGGTGGCTCGGGCATCTGGTTAGGATGCCTCCTGGACGCCTCCCTGGTGAGGTGTTCCGGGCATGTCCCACCGGGAGGAGACCCAGAGGAAGACCCAGGACACGCTGGAGGGACTATGTTTCTCGGCTGGCCTGGGAACGCCTTGGGATTCCCCCAGAGGAGCTGCTCCAAGTGGCTGGGGAGAGGGAAGTCTGGGCCTCCCTACTTAGGCTGCTACCCCCGCGACCCGACCCCGGATAAGCGGAAGAAAATGGATGGATGGATGTTTTATTATTGCAATAAAAGGCTCTAAATCAAGTCTTACACCAAAATTCAACAACACTAAATAAACACAAACAAATAGAGAGGGTAGATGTGAGCAATACAGTAGAAATATATTTTCCTAAATTATAAGATTTTCACAACTTTAATTCTTTTAACGTTATATTACATATTCTGTAACAGGGAACAGTTGTTAGATCAATGTGAAAAAGTGAGTGTGTGTAGTTGAGATGTGGTACTTTGAGATTAATTCACACACTGGCTCGATATGAACAGCAAGATGTCCAGGCATGAGACACTTTTTACAGCATTAAGTGATCATGAATTACCTTGATTATTCAGCTGGACTTCTATGAAAGTTGTCTTCTGTCTTGTTTCTGGTCTTTAATGATGCATGTTTAAAGACTGCATCTGAAAAAAACAACAAACATGTTAGTGTTGGAGGAAATAAAAGAAAAAATAAGACATTATTACATTTAACACATGTGAAGGCTCTCATTTATCCAAGTTTCCATAATTAAGACTGAAAGTTTTGACTTCTTTTTAAACCTTAAAACTTACACAGACTGTAAGACGTACTGTAAACTAAATGACTCAAATAATGTCACAGATTTTTCCACCTGGATTATTGAGCATGCATCAGGGAATGTCACTTTTCATTTATATCAATTTTTACATTTTAGATAACATTTTAATTTAGCAATCCTAGCCTTTTGATTCTGTTGTTTTAAACTAACAGTGGCATTTCTGTCCAAAGCAAACCTGTCATTATTAAAAAACACATTTTTGCATTACTCTGAAAGCTATAAGTTGTGCTTTATAATGTATTTAATGGAGGGACTATGGACCAAATAACAAAACAATGATAGTCTGATGAAGTTTTAACAGTCAAATATTTTGTAAAATGGTTGAGAATTTTTTTTTTATAGATAACTGTGGAATATTTTAGATCTATTCTATTCAATGTAAAGTCCGAATAATTTAATAATACTGTATACTAAGCAAGCAGGGCAGAGAGCTAAAGTAGGTAAAATATATAATCCCCTCTCTCCTATTTAAGTCAGAAGATTTAGGTCGAATATCTTTTAATATTTTGATACAGAAAGAAAACGTGAAAATAGTGGTTGTCTCAGCTGATTACTGTTAGGATTTCTTTTACCCAACCTACAAAATAATTTCTAAAACTCGTACCTCATCTTGCTGAATCCTCGTCTTTATCTTCATCTTCTTGAGTCACTGCCTCGGCGCCATTGACTTCCTGATCCTCCTGGATCCTGATGTCCGGCGGCGGTTCCGCCACACTTTTAAATGGGCCGCTGCCGCTCGTGACCGTCATTAACAGTTGATGAAGTTTTAGAATTCGACCCATTAAAAAGGTTGTCACTTTCGGTAGTGAAGAAACATACGTTATTGTTTTTTGACGCTTTTTACGTTTTTCAGCTCCGCTTTCTGTCTCCTGTCTCCCGCTTCCTTCTCACACAAAACAGCAGCGAGCATACAGCACTTCCTGGATTAGTGGGTGACGTCATGACGCATGACGGAATAGTCCATTTTAGTAGGGGGGAACAGAACTCAACCGTTTTTTCTGTTGCGTTTTTAAAGATAGTTTTCATCGTAACTATAATTATTTTTATGTTAAACGTACATTAACAAGCAGGAGCAATGTTAGGGATGTAGGTGATGGCTGGGGTCCCTGCTTATTGGCGGCCCCTGCTCATTGGCGGCCCCTGCTGATTGGCGGCCCCAGGCCACGGCCTCCTTCGCCTGAATGGTAGATCCGCCACTGTTGATATGCCATTAATGCTGCTGAACACAACTCCCCATGACTACCACCCCCAATGGTCTCATTGTAAATGTGTGATTCTTCGTAAATTCCTTCAGATTAAATTTCCTCCGGGAAAAAAATACCACTGAACTATCTGTTTGCAGAGTTTCCGGCCTGCAGCCATGTTGGTGGAACGGTCTAAGGATTTTGGCCAAAGTTGGAAGGTTTTTCGTTACTTTGCAGAGAACTGTGCGCTACATTTTCCTTCAGTCCCTGATATGATGTCCTCCAACATCAACAATGTGGTTTGTGACAGCAGATACTCTGGATCAGAACCATCCACTGGTGGAGAGGTACCCCCCCCCCACACACACACACACACACACACACACACACACACACACAAAGTATTTTTCTTTACAAAATAAAGATATGTGGGACATATTTAAAGATGCAAATGTAGGTTTAAACATGTAATATGGTGACAGCTGTTTCTGCTCCAACTGGTCTGAGCAGCTTAGCATGGAATTAAAACTGAATGACTTAATCAACCCAAATAAAAAAATACTGAACAAGTTGGAAAAAACAAAAGAAAAAAGGCCTAGCATTCCTTGAAGAAATGGATATCACCCACCACAGTTTATGTCAGAGTTTTAAACTGGTATCGTCAGATGAGAAATGTCAATCCTGAAAATAAATTCTCGTGATATAACAAGTGTGGTGGGAATGACTCAACTATTACCTCACACAATTTTAGGCTAATATCTAGAAAAAAATGATTGACTGACTACTTGTTTCTGTATTCACTTCTGTTTTTGTTCCATCACGGAATGAAAAGTGGGACTTGGAAAACTCTCCATTCAGGGTCCATGCAGGTTGAGTGTGATAACTTAAAAAACAAGTGATGAGCCAACTTGTCTGTAAACAAGTCCACTGTCCAAGAAAATGGGGAATGTGGTAAAGAAGTGAAAAAGAGAGTCCAGGCAGGATGGAGTGGATGGAGAAAAGTTTCAAAGTTTAGCGAAGTTTCTTTGTGACAAAAGGTGTCAGCAAAGGTCAAAGGAAAAGTTTACAAGACAGATGTGTATCCAGCTACTGTATGTTGTATGGTCTGGAGACAGAGACAGGGACAGGAGAAAGAACTGGAAGTGACAGAAATTAAGATGTTGAGGTTCTCCTTAGAAGTCAAAGTCAACGTTTCTTTATGTGTCATATACACCATATGTGGTACATGTGGTGGAACAAAATTGTGTACATGGGATCACAGTTACATCCAAAAAAGTATAAATTGTAAAGAAAAACAATTATAAGATCTAAGATATGAACTAAGAAAAACATCAAACTAAGAATGCACTAAGCACTAGGAGTGACAAGGATGGATAATGAGATAATATATTCAGTTCAATTTATTTACATGTACTGTATATAGCACCAAGTCACAACAGAAGTTGTCTCAAGGCACTGAATAGAAACATTCATATATAAAATAATAATTTAACATTATTTATTTGAGGAGCAGACTGCTTTGAGTTTAACTCCATCACAGAACTCTCATCTTGAACAAGCACGAAGGCGACAGTGGAAAGGAAAAACTCCCGTATGAGGAAGAAACCTTTAGCAGAACCAGGCTCAGGACAAGCGGTCATCTGCTTCGACCGGCTGGGTTTGGTAGGAACAGATACACAATGGCAGGTCAAGATTCACATGTTAAGATAGAAATGGTATAATCAGAGGTACAACACAGGTTGAACAGCTGGGAGATAAAGTTAGAGAGGCCAGACTGAGATGGTTTGGACATGTCCAGAGGAGGGACAGTGGGTATATTGGTAGAAGGATGTTGGAAATGCAGCTGCCAGGAAAAAGACAAAGATGAGATATATGGATGCAGTTAGAGAGGACATGGAGGTAGTTGGAGTGAGGACAGAGGATGCAGAGGACAGAGTGAGGAGGAGGAGGAGGACTCACTGTGGAGAAAGAATAAAAAGAAGAAGAAGATATGTATGTAAACCACACCCCCTTTCATTTGAGGAAACTTTTGTGTTGGTCATATGATGACAGTTTAAACATGGTTGGGATTGCAAGTGCAGAATTAGATTGGTTCCATTCCTACCTGAGTGACAGAAGCTTTTGCATTAATGTTGACACATTTTTATCCATTCAGTGTGTCTCTTTCTTGTCGGGTTCCGCAGGACTTAATTCTTGGACAGTAAGTAAGTACCGTAAGTAAGTAAAGTTTATTTCTAGAGCGCTTATCACAGACATACGTAAAATCACAAAGCGCTGTACAATAAAAATCAACGCTAAAAGTATACAAAGAATAAAACAAGCATAAAAACTACAAATATAAATCAATAAAGAATACAATAAAATCATGACATAAAAGCCTGAGCGAATAAAAGAGTTTTCAGTTGTTTTTTAAAAACCTCAATAGAGTCAGCAAAACGAAGCTGCAGGGGCAAACTGTTCCACAGCCTGGGGGCCACTGACTGAAAGGCCCTGTCCCCTTTAGTTTTCAACCGCGTACGTGGAACATCTAAGAAGTTCTGGGTCTGTGATCGAAGGCCACGGGCAGCAGAGTGTTTTGTTAAAAGCTGACAAAGATACACAGGAGCCATTTAAAGCTCTGTAGTGAGCACAAGGACTTTAAAACGGATTCTAAACTCAACTGGGAGCCAGTGAAGTGAAGACAGAACTGGAGTGATGTGGTAGTGACTGGATCTAGTGAGAAGTCTGGCAGCTGCATTCTGAATCACTTGTAGGCGTGATACAGAAGACTTGACAAGGCAAATGAAAAGGGCATTACAGTAGTCCAGACGCGATGATACAAAGGCATGAATAATTTTCTCTAGTTCAACTCTGGAGACCATAGGTCGTATTTTAGAAATGTTTCTTGAATTAAAGAAACAACAACGGGAAATAGTCCTAATGTGAGACTCAAAACCCAATGATGATTCAAATGTGACTCCTAGATTTTTTACTTTTGCTTTGGCTGCTGGGCAGAAAGAGGTACCGGTAATTATCTGATTGATTTCAGAGTGAAGGTGACTGGGAGCAGAAATCAAAGTCTCTGTCTTACTGGTGTTTAAAACCAAAAAGATACTGGCGAGCCAGTCACTTATACGGGACAAGCATTGGACAAGGATGGATAACATGTCCAGCTGGTGTGGTTTGTTGGTGGTTGGTGTGGTGGACTGACAGCTTCTGTTTTCACTGTAGCTGCTTTCTTTGGGGTCTATTCTGAGAAAACATTGTCTTTCGTTTAATTGTTATGCTGATGATCGCCAGATTTATCTTTCCTTTAAAACCTTTTTTTTTTTTCATTAAAATGTCCTGCTTGGCTTGTCAGCCAAGCCTCAATGGCATTAGACTTGGATGGCTTCAAATTAAATTGAACTGAATTGAAATTAATTGAAATGTTTTATGCTTTAATGATTTAAAAAAACTCAAGTTATTGTGTTCAGCCCTAGCTCTACTGCTGTGTCTCTCATTTTAACCTTGGCTCTCTTAAGCTAGATCTTAAGTAATCCTTACAAATCTGGGGATAATTCTGTTAATGTCAATGTCAATTTATTTATATAGCTTGTAAAACAAAAAAGCTGAACAAAGTGCTTTACAGTTTAGTGAACAATAAGCAAATAGATCTTATGCCACTTAGGAAAAATAAGAAAGTTAATAATGAAAAAATAAATAAATAAAGGAACTGTCCAGATGAACTGACTGAAAATTGTTGGATTGTATACCTGGATTATTGAGCATGGACTTTGTTGGTTTTGAACCAGTTTGACGTGACTGTTGATGAGGGAGAGGGCTGACATCGGAGGAGGGGTCGTGCCAAAGAGACCATCTTAGCACCAACATAACTGGTTTGTTCAACTTTGGAGTAAGCTGTTGGGGGAAGAATCAGTTTGGTGTTGTGTGTTTCCTTGACTGATGAAGCCTTCTGGATGGAAGGTGAAACATTTCAGCACAAACAAAAAAAGAAAAGAAAGAAAGAAAGAAAGAAACTGTCCAGATGACTTGACTGAAAATTGTTGGATTGTATACCTGGATTATTGAGCATGAACTTTGTTGGTTAATAATGAAATACAACAACAACAACAAAATTAGGCATAACTGGATCTCAAACTCTTGGATCAAATGCCAAAGAAAAAAGATAAATTTTGAGTAATGATTTGAAGAAAAAAAAAGTCTCAACAGTCTCTGAAGTCTTTAAATCATCAGGTAAACTGTTCCATAGTTTTGGATCAGCAACCTCAAATGCCCGATCACCTCTGGACATCAGATTGGATCTGGAGACCTATACAGTAAGAGGAACTGATAGTTAGACCCGAGTGCTCTTACTGGACTGTGGATGTTAAAAGCTCTGGCCCCATCTTACTTATGTGATCTTCTTAAGACTTTTAAAACAAGCAATACAATCTTACAATCAACCCTGAAGATGACAAGAAGCCAGTGGAGCGAAGCCAGGACTGTCACTGTGCTTGCTCCAGATGGGAGACTGCAACCAAGCCAAGATTCAACTTGTCTGCTGCTTCCTTAGATAGAGAACTTTACTGGCTTTTCTCTGTATGTGAATGTTCCTGTAAAGTGCCCTGAGACAACTTTGTTGTCATTTGGTGCTATATAAATAAACTGAATTGAATGGATTAATTTAAAAACATTAGAAGAAAGCAAACAGAGAGCATTGAACAATAAAACAGTAAATCAACTCACACTGGGTTAAATGTCATAAAGGAATGTGATCTGGTGATCTTATGTGATCTTCTTAACATCTGCAGTCCAGTAAGAGCACTCCAGCCACTCCGGCCTACCATGCAGTTCCATAAATGTTAAGAATTTTAGACTCTGATTTTAAGTTACTCTGTTCTGCAGAAGAAATCTAAAAACTTCTTCCAGTTAAAGCAGATAGAAAAACTGAAGTCAATGATGACCTGACCTGGAGAAAATTATCCATGAACCACAACTTGATTTGACTATTTTCACTTTATGTTGGGGTCAGTCAGGTCTCCGAGTCCCTTTCACTTCTCCAGCTTGTTCAAAATGCTGCATCTGGCCTTTTAACAGAAACTCGAAGGTCTGAGGACATCTCGCCTGTCTTGTCCTCACTTCACTGGCTCCAGGTTTGCCACAGAATAGATTTTAAATTTATCTTGTTGACTTACAACGGCATAAATGGCCTTGCACCCTCCTATCGCTGAATTACTTCAATCTTATATTCCTTCTCAAGCACTGAGATGATCTGATCAGCTGCCATGGATGTCTTGAAAACTAGACTGAGCTCAGAGGAAATCAGGTTTTGGATGTGGCTCCTAAACTCTGGAACAATCTGTTCTCCAACATTAGACATGCTCTTCACTTCCTGTTTTAAATGTCTTTTAAACACACGTTTGTTCTCACTGACATTTAACCCAGTGTGAGTTGATTTACTATTTTATTGTTCTATGCTCTCTGTTTTCTTCTGATGCTTTAAATTAATTTGTTTTATAGTTTTTATCTCTGCCTTTAGTGTTGTTGTTATTCAGCACTTTGGTTACAACTTGTTGTTTTTAAATGTGCTTTGTACATAAACTGACTTAAATTGACTAACAACACTTTCTAGTTGTCATAATACATGAAAGTATAGTTTCCTCTAATCGTTGGGGTTGCCAGTGCGGTGGCGAAGATTAATCCACAGTGGTCAAGGCCACCATCGACCACCCCCTGGCTCCGCCATTGCACCTGATGGTGGATAAAAACTGTCATTCTGCTCCACCTTGGACAAAAAACAAAAAAAAACTTTCTGCAAAATGTAACTCCTACCCACTTGAATATCATACACCCAAAACAAATTACCCAATTACACTGCACTAAAACCATAGATATACGGAAGGATCTGTCTTCGGATATTCCCGCAAATGGCCCGCAATGATCCTTAAAAAATCCCAAAATCTGGATACTTATCTTTGGCAGATCCAAAATAAATGTGGCTGTTATTTGTCAAGGGCCTGCCAAAGATAAGTATCCGGATTTTGGGATCTTGGGATTTTTTAAGGATCATTGCGGTCCATTTCCGGGAATATCCGGAAATATAAGTACAGTATAAGTATATGTGACTGGCCACAGCAAAACCAGGAACAATACTACAGTATTACAGTACAGTATTATTAATACTGTTTACTTTTATTACTACTGCTTACATGTAATTACTACTGTTTACATTTATTTACACTACTCTAATATCTACACCACTGCTGGTACATATACAGTGTGCTCTGAACGGTCTTATTTAGGGATGCCCAATGTGCCTTACTGCATATGCCACTTTTTGCCTCTATAACAACATCAACTACTACCTCATACATAT
Organism: Garcialebias charrua; assembly: GCA_038048925.1. Lineage (NCBI taxonomy): Eukaryota > Metazoa > Chordata > Actinopteri > Cyprinodontiformes > Rivulidae > Garcialebias > Garcialebias charrua. Next base: position 58,227 of record JBBPBX010006146.1, read on the forward strand.
ACTGTGTACATTGACTCATACGCTGCTTTGCCACTTTGCAAATGTCAATGCTAGAAACCTTTAGTTTATTTTAGTTATACTTTTTATACTCTTTTTTTTGTGCTAGTATGCAAAAACTCAGGACAGTATTATGTTCATTAAATGTTTAATGTTTTAGTTTTAGAGTTGGTGTGGATTTTCATGCTCTTGCACCGCTATGCAAAAAAAAAAAAAAAACTCAGGACAATGTTAGTTTTACTATTTTATGCTTATGTCTATTATTATATGTTTCAGTGTTTCAATGTTTAGATGTTTACTGTTGCACCGAGGGACTGAGAGAAACGCAATTTCGGTCCTGTGTATGTCCTGTACAGTACATATTGCAGATCTGACAATAAAGTTGACTTTGACTTTGACTTTGACTATATTAGGGGTGTAACGGTACGCTAAAATCACATTTCGGTTCGGTTCAATTACAAGGAGGGCTCGGTTCGGTTTATTTTCGGTTTATTTTCGGTACAAAAAAAAAAGACAAAATAAAGACTTACAAAATGTTTATTTTGAAAATATGCCAAAAATATGTTTGTATTGTATTGTAGTAATAAATAAAAGTGACCCATTTGGATGATATTTTAAATAAACAGCACTCTACAATAAATAAATTATATTAAAAATAATAAAAATCTTAATGAATACAATAACAGTCAGAACCAGAACAATAAGCAGCAACAGACTGTTTACAATCTTAACTAATAAAGTTTTTGTCCAGTAGCACCAGTGTGGCTGTATTTGTCCTCATTACTCACAACCTCTTCTTGGTGGGACTGGTCCTGGAACAGTTCCAGAGTTCAATTCAGTCATCACACACTTCTTAGCTGCAGCAGGTGATCTCTGGTGGATTTCCCTGAAGTGGAAGGAGAGCAGCTACCTCTGTAACTGGAAATACTGGAAATAAAACACAGAGGTAAAAAAATAAGTTAATAAGATTATAATTTTAAATAATAATAAATTATAAATAATAATTATAATAAAATAACAATACCTCTTGAACGGTTGAATATCTCACTCATCATCAGGGCAGGGTTTAAATCAGCTCCAGGACTTGTTGACCATCAGTTTTAGTTTTTTCATAAAGAGCTGAACTTTTTGACTTAAGTGTTGACGTGATGGATGTCTCATAGCAAGGATCAACTGTGCATTAAAAACTTTCAGACTTAGATTCAGAGCTTTAAAAACTCATACAGTTTGTGTTATTGATCTGGACCCATCTAAATTACCTGATGAAGTTGTTTAAATGCAGCTGTGTTGTTAGCGCACTTTGTAGAAGTTGTTTAAATGCAGCTGTGTGGTTAGCGTACTTTGTAACAGCTCGTTCACGTTCTGATGACGTAGTTTCCAGCGCGTTCACGTTAGACGTGTTGCTGCTGCAGATCCAGTCTTCATGAAAAAACGTCCACACACACAGCTTTGTGCGCTCGTCTTTTAACAAGAAAACCATAACGTTAACAAACAGGAAACCGCAGCGAGAAGCTAACGGCTAATGCTGCGCGTGCTGCGAGATAATAGCTCCGTGCTGAAACGCGCCCAGGAAATTTTGTTCCGCGGCGCACATATTAACATTCAATGAGTGAAAAAATAACCGTTTCGGTACAGCACGTTCGGTTCGGTCCACCTCCGTACCTTTTCGGTTCGGTACACCAACTACAACCGTTACATGCCTACTAACAAGTCTCTCACACTCAAACTGGAAAAAATCAATAAAAGCTTCAAGTTCTCCCATACCTTATATGCAGATTGACAACATTGAAATGGCTGTATCTTCTTCATTTTTTTTTTTGAGTGCCATGTGTTTGGCATCATCGGATAGCTTAGATCCCACACTTTCAGATTCTGTAAATAACTCAAAATGACCCAGGGGAGACTTGTTCCTGGTTTTGCTGTTGCCAGTCACATATGTAAAGGATACGGAGATATACTACATCAGATCTTACCGTATATCTATGGTTTTAGTGCAGTGAAGGTTTACTTGCAATCCCTGTTAAATTCCAGTTCAGAAAAACACTCATCTCGAAAACTATATTCACTATTCTAATCCTTAACTTAGACACTGATCAAATGATTTTAGTTCTGTGATTCAGATCAAGTTTGACGTTTGTTCTCAAGGTGGTGCTGAAAGCTCTGGATCCTGTCTTTGAAATAGAAAACCCACATGCTCCCAACATTCAAGGTGAGTTTATCCAAATTATTTACCGAGAAGTTTAAGAAACTTCATAAAACTGTAAAGAAATAACTATTTCTGTGAGATTGCAATCATCTGAGTGCAGAGTGACTTTGCAGAACTGTGCTGAAGAAGCTGAAACAAAGTTGTTAAAGCTAAAAGTAGCAAAAGGCTAGCTAAAAGTATCAACTACAAGGTGAAGTAGCAAATGACTGCCTAAAAACTAAGTGTAGCCAATAGTTTGCTAAAATACAAAAGTAGACAAATGCCAGCTAAAGCTAAAAGTTGGAAATGGCCTAGTAGAACATAAACCTTCTGTCGGTCGTCTGGCCACGGTTTCTCTTTACCTTTTCGATTATTTTTATTCCCAGGTGGAGAGAAGACTCACTATGACTCAATAAAAATCGAGAAGAATACAGTTTTTACCATTTCATGTAGACAAGGCAGGAAGTTACAGGTTGTCATTGCTGAGGCTTCAGTCCGAACTGTCACAATGATGATCCCAACCACAGAACCCCCGAACTCAAGCAGTACCTCAGCGTTTCTTGGTGCTAGACTCCACCCTGGATAATGGGTGGAGTGCAACCTGAGTGTATCAGTGGGACAATTATGTGTAGACCATACTGGTCATAATTGGTTTAACTGATGACAACAGTGAGTGTGATGAAACTATCAAAAAATGTGCAAGTGAGCAGTAAGAGAAAAAAACAACTCCTAATTAGGGATTGGATCTGGGATAGCTCATCCTTGAACAGCTAGAACCAGCCATGTCCAGTCAGAGCCAGAACCAAGGTCAGTCTCTGGGCGGGCAAGGCAAGGACGTATCAGGGTCAACTGGAGGACATATCTAACACTGTAGGGGTCCTCCATTAGTAGCCTACAACAGGTCGTTCAATTTGTATACAAATAATGAAAGAGTCTGGATTGTGTTAAAAAAGGTTAGCTGAAACCTAAATGTGCCATTTGTTTTAGTTTTAGTGAAAATAAGAAAAGACTAGGCAGAGGCAAAACATAACTAACAGTGGAGGTGAAAGTGGCAAAAGACTGACTAAAAGCTAAGTAGAAAATGGTTGACATGAAGTTAAAACTAAATCTAAAAACACCAGGAGGGAAGTAAAAAGTAGCAAAAGGTTAGCGAAAAGTGTCAAATGAGCTAGAAGGAAGGTAAAATTGTAAAAGGCAAAGGAAAATGGAAAGGAAAATGACAAATAAAATTAAAGGAAAATTAATCCAAAAGCTAGAAAGGTATCAATCCAAAGTAGAAAATGTTAGGTAAAGATAGCAACAGTGTAGCTAAAAGCATGAAAAACATTATCTAGAAGGTCAGATTAGCAAAATTGTATGCTAAAAGCAGCAAACTGTTAGGTAAGTGTCACCAAAGTTGGCTAAAATTATCAAAAAGCTAGCTTGGAGTATCAGAATGGCTAACAAGAAGATAATCGTAGCAAAAGTCTAGTTAAAGGCTAATAGTAGAAATGAATGATACAATTAGCATAAGAAGACTAAAATAGAGCAAGTTCAGGATAAATCAGCATTCACTCTATGATATTAAAGTGTTTCAGAAAACAAACAATAAAACCGAAACTATTTGTAATGTTTCTCTTTAGAGCTGATCACATTGACCAATATTCGGGTGAACTTCACTCATCTCTTCACACTTGGCGACACTCAGCTGAGCCGTAAACGCAGGAACCCACAGGAGAAGTATTACTATGCACTTTACAACATGGTGGTTCAGGGGAGCTGCTTCTGTAATGGACATGCCAGCCGGTGTGTTCCAGTGGATGGAGGACGAGGAGATGTGTTCACTCAGCCTGACATGGTACGAACTGTCACCAGTTGTGGCTTTTACATTAACTGATTGTGTTTTTATTGTAATCTTGTTAAAAATTGCATTTACTTTTATTTCTTCACGTTTTCATTCAGCACAAGTGACTGAATGCCTTCATCCTGTAATGAGCCTCTTAACAAGCTAGGTCTAGCATTATCATGGAAAAAAGGCTGACCTGACACACTACCAGGGGCAGGTTTGCATTTTACTCCTAGGCCTTTAAAGGTGTCTGGCCTGAATTTATCCACCATTTGATTACAGTAGCCTACTGTTATTATGATCCCATGGCTACTGAAACCATGGAGGGCACATGACCTCCAAGAGGAATTATGGGTACAATTTATATTCATTGTTAATCATTTCGGTTAGCTGTTTAACATTGTTCTTTTCATTATTAGTTTGTTCTTCTTAGCCTAGTGTATATGTTCATTATGTGTTAGGCCTTTCAGTAGAGTAACCATGAGTGACCTGTGGGGTTCACTCTATAGGTTGTGCCTATCAAAGACACACCACCATTAACAATAAGACTTGGTGCATTGGGCAGCTATGTAAGCACCTGGGTGTGATGAAACAAAATCTTTGTGACAGTAGGGCCCCTATTAGTCTTCCATAAACAAATATCCATAAATTATCTGCAGCATTGTATAAGCAACAGGGTTCAAAGCCTGTGAAAAAAGTGGCAATTTATAGACCGGAAAGGACGGTAAATACATTGTCATGATGTTCAGAAACTATTAATATTTATAACCTCTTAACCACACATTGAGTATTCAGTTAAAATTACATTCTACTTTCAGGTTCATGGTCGATGTGTTTGCCAGCACAACACAACTGGAGAAAACTGTGAGAGGTGTCTACAGTTTCACAATGACTCCCCCTGGAGGCCTGGAGGAGAAAGCACAGCCAACATCTGCAGACGTAAATTTATTACAAATGTTTCTGCTTTTTATTTTGCACATATTTAATCCCTAATCCTAAATTTGTTTATATTTTAATTTAAATTTTGTTTTGGTTCACCACCATGAATGGCAGGCAGTTTTGTGGGAATTGACTCAGTGACAGTCACAGTTGATGTGAACAGCCTTCTGGCTTTTGCTTAATTAGTTTTCAGCCTCTATGTTTTTTCTCATTTTAGTCTGATAATGTTTTATTTTCTTTTTTAGGCTGTTATTGTCATGGTCACTCAGACTCGTGTCACTTCGATGCTTCTCGGTACGAAGCAACCGGTGGTGTCAGCGGTGGTGTGTGTGATGACTGCCGCCATGACAAGACTGGGCCTCAGTGTGAACGCTGTCGACCTTTTATGTATCAGGATCCACAGCGAGGGCTGGACGACCCTCATGCCTGCATACGTATGTTACACCGCTGAGTTTATAGTCATTGAGGGAGGTCTATTTCTTGTCTATTGACATAGGTGCATGACGAAAATTGCATAGATTGCCTTTCTCATCACCTACTGATACCCTGTCTTGTGCATTGCCCTCAGTAAGAACTACTTTATTACAGGGTATGAGGTGAGCATTGTGTGATTTGTCAGAATGAAAGTTACTTATGTAACTACGGTTCTATGAATCCCGGATGATTGCCAGAGGGCAGTGCTGAAAGCACTGAACACATGCACAGTTCAAGTACTAATACTAACATAGTCACAGCTGTGATATATCAGATAGGGGTGTAACGGCATGCTGAAATCACATTTCGGTTCAGTTCAGTTTCAAGGAGGGCTTGGTTCGGTTAATTTTCTGTACAAAAAAGGCCAAAATAAAGACTTACAAAACGTTTACTTTTAAAATATACCAAGTAAAAAAAAATGTGTGTATTAAACTAAATAAAAAAATTCCCTGCAGAGGAAGAAGACTAAACTGATCAGCTCTCGGTAGAGTTGCACTCGGGTCCAACTAATCCGAACCAACCCGGCCCCAGCCCGTAGCCATCATCTCCAAACTCCACCCAATCTGACGAATTAACAGTAATTACAGGTCCATCCATCCATTTTCTTCTGCTTTTCTGGGGTCGGGTCGCGGGGGTAGCAGCCTAAGTAGGGAGGCCCAGACTTCCTTCTCCCCAACCACTTGGTCCAGCTCCTCCAGGGGAATCCCAAGGCGTTCCCAGGCCAGCCAAGAAACATAGTTGCTCCAGCCTGCCCTGGGTCTTCCTCTGGGTCTCCTCCCGGTGGGACGGGCCCGGAACACCTCATTAGGGAGGCATCCAGGAGGCATCCTAACCAGATGCCCAAGCCACCTCAACTGGCTCCTCTCGATGTAGAGAAGCAGCACATCTATTCTGCGTCCCTCTTGGATGACCAAGCTTTTCACCCTATCTCTAAGGGAAAGCCCAGACAGCCTGCGGAGAAAACTCATTTCAGCCACCTGTATCCGAGATAGGGATGGTGCTGATCTGATCCAGTATCGGTACCGGTATCCAATACCAGCATAATTTAAGTATCGGATATCGGAACTAACCTGCCGATATTTCCGATCCAGCTTCAAAGAGCACTTGTGTTCCATCACATTCTGTGACTGCCATCTTAACATTGTGTGAGTTAAACCCAATGAAGACACTTTGGGCCTCACAACATGAAACACCCAAACTTTAACAGCACACAAGAGGCAGGTCTATACCACACACATGTCCTTCTCACTCATGGTGCAGCTGGAAAAATAAAAAAAACGCTAAGCATGATGGGAAAGACAACACAGCCCACTCCCCTTAACCACTAAGGGAATGGATTTTGTTGTCTTTCCCATAATGCTTAGCTGTATTTTAGTTTTCCAGCTGCACCTAAAGCTGGAAAACTAAAAAACCGCCAAGCATTATGGGAAACACAACAAAATACACTCCCCTTAACCACTAAGGGAGTGGATTTTGTTGTCTTTCCCATAATGCTTAACGGTATTTTAGTTTTCCAACTTGAGACCAACATTCACACCAGGCCCTTGGACTACTCCTTCTGATGTTCTACTTCCTCCTCCAGGGATTCCAGAAGAACCACCTTGTACAGTTTTAAATTATATCACTGTAAATAATAAACACTGCTATTTTTGTACTCCTGTGCCTTGTGTCATTCCGGGTCTCGTTACCAACTGGATTTGCCCTGAAATCATAACACACCGGAACACTACGGAGGGTTCTATGGCATGTTTCGGTCAATGTAGCAGCCAGACCTGTTGACGAACATGAACTATAAAGTACGTTACATGCCCAAGTTGTCTGGTGATCAGAGCAAGACCAGAAATGCTGTACCACTAAAGCCCATTGCTGTCGTTGTACCACTAGTGTTCCGAAGGAATGCAGAGAAGGCAAACATGAGGTGTGCCAAGAAATTGCTGAGGTGGCCAACACACACTCCAATGTTATAACTTTACAGAGGAAGTCATTTGTAGCGCAAAATTGAGCCCGTGGGCACTTAAAATCACAATGAAGAGCTTCATCTGGTGACACGATGTGTGAGACCATAACAGGTTCAACTGCTAGCATGTAATCCAAGCCTGCCTTGACTGACTCTTGCATAGCCGCCAACACCCGACCATCTATGGAGAAGCAAGAAAAGGCTCTAGAGTTTCGCCAACAAGCACGCGACTCCATCAGGTACACTTCCGATAGAGTCCGCACCCGAAAAAGGCACTTCCAGGGGTGGAATCCTCCACTTGCGGGACATCCAGCTGCAGCTGTCTCAGGGTCATACATTCAATGTCCAGCATAGAGCTGTCACCTGACTCACTAGCTGCACTCTGAGAAGAAGAGAGAATGCCAATCTCCGAAGCCCAAGATGACAGCACCTCCTCCTCACCTAAAACGTGAGAGGCAGAGGCAGCCAAAGACAACATATCTTCCTCCGCGGCCAACTCAGGCATGGGCGGAGAAGAGAATCCAGTTGGTCAAATCAGACTGCCGGCATCGGATCGAACAAGAGGAACACACCGCCGAAGCCACAGAGCGCGAATGTCCAACATCCACGGTGACGCGCGGCTGAATAAAAGAGGCAGACGATCGGAGTTGAGGGGATGTTTGTCCTTTCATCGACCTCAAAGAGCATTAAAACCCTGTTTCTGTCTGCATTATGATTTGTTCAGACACAGACCACTCTGGCATGTCTGCTTTGGGATCTCACCTGTTTGGGTCTCCTGCCACGCACGTCTGCTGAGTGCAATGGCTGAATGAACGTCCATCTGGGTGATGGATTACTGCCTGCCAGTATAGTCCCATTTGAAGCTTAACTGAACTTAATTTTACCTCTGTGAAATGACCACATGCGGCTGGTGAATGTATGGCAAGCCATGTTGTCATATAATTGGATTGCGGCTGATCCACTGACACAATCAAAAGCCCGACACAGAACCGGCCTGCCCATCCAGCATATCATCATGGTCTGGCCTGTCCCAAATTCGGGTCGGGTCAAGCTAGTCTTTGGGCCCAGGTTAGAAATGACAACTCTAACTCAGAGATGCCTCACCGATCCATAGGTCTCTAGTGTTTTTCATATTTCCGCGGTATGATATCATGATGATCAAACAGCTACTGTATTCCTGTGTTTGAATGTGATGTTGTTTTGATGATGTTTCAGCATGTGACTGCAACCCGGCTGGTTCCCTTAGTGGCGGTCTTTGTAATGCCTTGAGTGGACAATGCTTCTGCAAAGAAAACGTGGAAGGTCAGCGCTGCGATAGATGCAGACAAGGCTTCTTTGGTCTGAGGCAGGATAACCCAGCTGGCTGTCAAGGTAATGAGATGTTCTTTGCTCTTTTTACACTGTCTGAACAGGTTCGGCTATTCACATCGTTAGGGCTGGGCGATAACTCAATATTTTTAAAATATCGAGATAATTTATTTGCTATATAAAATGAGACTATCTCATTATAATCAATATAGTTATAAACTTGAAAATCCTCCTGCTGCCTTCTTTCTCCCACTCGCACCCCTCCTTCTCCCTCTCCTTCCTGCCTTTAGGAGGTGGGCGGAGCTGTTTAGCACAACAAGTAAACACGGCAGATATGAAGAGATGTTAGCTGTTGAGGGGAAAAAATGATGTTGTTTCGGAGCTAGTTTGGATTTAGATTGTCAGATGATGGCCAGAAAAATGATTTCTGTAGACAATGCTGAAAATAGTCTCAACAAAAGGTCGAAACTATGAATCTTTTTCACCTTTTAAACAGCGGAGTGGAGTATGAACCGTGAAGCGGCAGCTCAGAGTGTTTTTAGTCTGCTTCCTTAAAATAAACCATGGGCCCGAGTTTATTTAGCCGTGTTGAACTTTATGAGAGGAGCAGAGAGAGATGGCAACATTAATAAATCAACAGTTTATCATATCACTAAACATACCGTCCTTAGCAGCTAACAAGATGGCTATTGCTTTAGCCGTCTACTTCCACAGCCGAGACTGACTGTGTCAATATGATAAACTGCTGATTTATTAATGTCGCTACCTCTCTCTGCTCCTCTCATAAAACTCAGCATGGCTAAATAAGCTCGGGCCCTTGGTTTGTTTTAAGGAAGCAGACTAAAAATGCTCAGAGCTGCAACTTCACGGTTCTAAGTGGAAGCTCACATTACCACACTTCACAAACACGCTGACTAACGTGAAGGCACCTTTCTATCTTATTAAGACATTCAAAGCTCTTTACACTACAATCTGTGCCCTCATTTGCCCATTCATATAGCACTCAACTAGATCTCTAGAAGGATTAATCGGTACTTTATCACATTCATACACCAATGGGATACACACTAGAGGCAATGAGGGGTTCAGTGTCTTGCCCAGGAACACTTCAGCATGTGACTGCTGGTGGAATCAAACCCCCAGCTCTCTTATTGGAGGAGACTGCTCTAGCCTCTCAGCCACAGCCGTCCTCAGCTGAAGAGGATTATTGTTTAATATGTGTAAATAAATGTCTGAAAAATAAAGTAATGTATGTAAATAGTTTATTTTTTAGACATTTATGTTGTAGAATTACAGCTGTGTGTTAATAAATGTTGCTGTGTGACAACTAGGACAAAGCTTTGACTCAGATATATATTTTTGTTATTATTTTATGGAAAGAAAAATATATCGAGATATATATCGTATATCGCGATTTATCATAAAATATCAAGATATTAATTTTGGTCCATATCACCCAGCCCTACACATCGGCCACATCTTTATGCTGTCTTGTACTGTAATTTCCAGACTATTGAACACACCTGAATCCAAGCCCCACTCACTAACCTTCTTATTCTTTCTGCTTTTCCCTCTTCAGGGATGGCCACCGCAGGTCATCCTTTTCCATTTTGCTCTGTCCTCTGCATCCTCTGTCCTCACTCCAACTACCTCCACATCCTCTCTAACGGTATCCATCTATCTCTACTTTGGCCTTCCTCTTTGTCTTATTCCTGGCAGCTGCATTTCTAACATCCTTCTACCAATACCACTGTCAGGAGAACTTTTTTTTTTCATTTACCCTTTATTTATACAGGTAGTCCCATTGAGCCACGAGAACTCGTTTTCAAGAGAGACCTGTTTAGGGAGCAGATGGTGGGGATTAAAGGCCTTGCTCAGGGGCCCAGATTGGGGCAAATGGGGGTGGAGGCAGGTGTGGATGTTTCAGCTTTTTTCCACCCATAATTTTTTTTATGTTGTCAGTACCGGGGCTTGAACCGGTGATCTTCTGTCTCTAACCTCTGTGCCACCACTCCCCCATGCTCAAACATGCCCAAACCATCTCAGTCTGGCCTCTCTAACTTTATCTCCCACTTGCTCCCAGTTCTTTTCTTCAAAAAGAAGACTGGTTTTAGGTAAGCCCATTTGCCCTGTTGGCACGCATGCAGCTGGATATCTCATTGACTTGGAAGACTTGATGATGTGCCTATCTCTGCTGCCATTTGTGGATTTTAAGGATGCATATATAATTGGATTTATGATAACTGGTTCCTGCTTTTTAGATTCAGCTGGTTCCTGGTTTACGGTATCTACAATCAATGATGTCATCAGCAAATTTGGATCCAACGCTTGCTTGCCTTATGATGGCTTGGTTCATGCCTCGAGCACCCAGACTCAAATGCTTTTGGCAGGATGGATTAGATCTCGGGGATTATTCCCAGTTATGGTCCATTGATGTGGCCATTTAATTTGGACATTTCTGAACTGAGTGGACTGACACAGACTTCTCCCTTCAGACACATCACCTAGCTGACACTCTTTTCACTTCTACTACATTATTTGCCAACTCCTCCATCAGGAACACCCATACTCCATTTTTCTTTCGAT